>VWZV01012806.1:446217-490919 GCA_013397155.1 Irena cyanogastra | reverse complement strand
CAAGTTCAAGCGTAGAATTAAAATATCCCCATCAGATGAGGAAGCAGAACCGATGTGTGTTTTACCAGAACTAAGTTAGTTTAGTTTGTTTAGTTTCTGGTGAGCTGTATTCGTATTATTATATTCAGGGGTGAAAAAAGTGTGTGATCTGCTGTGTCATCAAAAAGACAAAAGGGACCTCCGTATTGGTATGTCTGTCATGTGAGGCCCATGAGGAAGATGCACTTTTATGCTTTATAAGCAAGTATTTTTCACCCTCACTTACAGATATACTGAAGAAAAAAAAAAACCAAAACCACAAAAAACACAAAAAATCCCCCAAAAAAACCAAAAAAAGAAACCAAAAAAACCCCACCACAAATACTAAAATCAAACCAGAACAACATGATGTAAATTAATTACTGTTTTAGAGAACATGAGACAACAAGATGTTTAATTATGCAAGTAGTTGTTAGGCCTCTTAAAGTTCATTTGCCCCTTGTGACTGCACACTGAAGCTACCTCAGAACCACCCCAGTTTCCTTTGGTGTTGGAGAACTAGTTGTGATGTTTTGTTTCATTTTGCTGGTTTAGGTTGTGGAACTCTGGCAGTGCTGGAACAAAACGAAGCTGGGATTGTTCTGCTCAGGAGGTAATACAGGTTTATCTTTTATTTTTGTAGGATAAAAACTTACTTTGTACTTGTGAGTACCAGGCACAACTCAAATATTTTTGGTTATTTTTAGCGATATACAGTATTTTTTAGATTCTGAAGTAACTACTGAATACAGGTCTTTGTATTTACATAGAAATTAATGTATTTGTATTTACATACAATACAAAAGATACATTTACGTTGCCTCGATTTTGTTAGGGGAGATCATCTGGCTTGCACCATTTCCATAGTGTAAACCATTTTATAGAAAACTGACAATGTGAATTAAGAGCAGCTTCTCTGCCCTAGCTTGAGATTAAAAGTTCTAGCTTTTTAGGAACAGTGCCTTGACACTAGATTTATCCCCTTATGATTGATTTATACTGAAAATAGAGCAGGAAGCTATGTCAAGTTGTGGAGGTCCTTCCTAGGAGATCAGATTTTCTAGGGGTTTTAAGAAGATTGATTTTGTTGTGGATGGAAGGAGGAGAAAGGTTAGAAAGGAGGAGATTTAATACTTGTCTGTTATTAACCAAAATTTTTTTAAGGAAAGCCTTGAAACAGTAATTGTGATTGAGGTGGCTGACATGGAAATGCTTAAAAAATAGTTATTAATATTCAGAGAAACCTTTTTTCATTCATAATTATAAAAGAAGACTCTTTGAAGATGTTCAGCACCCTGCTACTTCTGGTTAGTACTCTGGTTTGGTACAGTTAATTTCTGTTTTCAGTGACTCCACTGATTTTGTGGTAGAAAGTCTTCATAAGTTTCTGACTCACTGACTGTGTTGTTTATCAAGGTGTTCTTGTGCACCTAATCATTACTGCAGAGTGTCATCAAATTTGACCTAAGCTTAGCTAAACCTTCAGTGAAAAGGGGGTGCATAAATTTGTTTTTCCCATCAGATAGTATTGCAGTAATTGGTAGCTGTCACAGGGTAACTAATATATGGCATCAGATACTGTATGGTGAATTGCTGGTGTATTGAAACTGTTTTCAAGGAATAGAGTCCTTCGGTAAATTCATGACTGTGTTTCTGTTGGGTTTTCATTGTGGCTCAGGTTCATAGTAGAGTGAATTGGATAAGGCTCTCCCAACACAGTTTTATTTCTTTCTTTACCACAGCTGTTAGAAACAAAGTGCTCTTAGATTCTGGAGAAACCATAAATCAGACTGAGGCATGTTGTACCTCTGTTTCTGTGGCAAGTTTTAGACTGAAATCAGAGTTTCTTCTTTGTGCGTGGAAGGTCCTTGGCTCATTTATGCTTTAACTTAACGAATCTGTTCTGGCATATGGTTGAAAAAATTGACATTCAAACAAGTAAATTAATAGTGAAGAGATTCACTTGAAACTCAAATATATAAAAATGCTGTTTAGAATGGTAAAAAGGGCGATTTAAAGACTTTCTTTGCATGGAACTAGTCCAGACTTTTATGTCATGCTTTCTCACAGACAAATATCTTCATTTTTTCAATTTAGTTTTGACTGGAATGATGGCCTGTTTGATGTGACCTGGAGTGAGAGTAATGAAAACATGTTGATCACTTGTAGTGGAGATGGATCTCTGCAAATCTGGGATATGGCTAAAACCAAAGGTCCACTGCAAATCTATAAAGAGCACACTCTGGAGGTAAATCAGGCAAACTTAAAAAATTTCATGGCTGCTGTTATGTTTGAATAATTAAAATATTTATTTGTAGTCTAGTACTCAAAAGCAGCTTTTTGTTTTCTAACTTTTTTGGGTCTGTGGTTTGAAATAATAACTTGAATATAAAGTGGATGTACATATTCTTGTGCATGTTCATACACTGTAGTAAGTAATGCTTGATTGCACAAATCTAATATATTCAGAAATAGCATTTCTGGTTCCTTACAGGTTAAGTAGTCATTATGGTGTATGAAATTACTGCAGTCTTGCTCTGATTTTTAGGGAGCCTTATTAGATAGGTCTAAATCAGACAGCTGATGTATCAGTCTTATTCTTGAGGTTGTGGAGTGATACACATTATGCAGATCCTTAGCACTTGGGTTGCACTCAGGTCTGCTTATTCTTTTCCCTCCTAGCATCTGTGAGATCCTACTCAAATAACAGCAGTCAAATATTGGGACAGTGTGTATGTTTTTTTAGCCTTAGTTTGATACTGTTGCATTTGATTTTCTTAAAATCTGGGTTTCTTCATGCAGTGCTGTATGGGTAGAGAAGAATAAAAGGGGGTGGTTTTAAGGATAGTTTTAAGGATATTTATACTGTAGTACATGTATGTTCCCTGAGTGATTTTTCTTCCCTTTTTTTAAGCTTTCCTTCTAACCCTCCACTCACTTCTTTTAAGTCTTTGAACTTAAGATGCAATGAGTTTCAGCCCGCATTTTACTGCCTTTACTGATACTTTATCTAAATGACTTCGATCTCAATAAAATAATCTAGTAGATACACAGTCAAAAGACTGATTGAAGAAATTCAATTTCATTCCCAAAAACCTCAAGTTTTTTTCATATATGAAGCACAAAGCTAAAAGCTGAGTGACTGTAGTTACACAAGAGCCCATCTTCTGTAGCTTATTTCTTAGTAGTTTTTCTACTTGGTTTAATACACCTACTCTATAAACTGAGAATTTTGAGAGAGAAGTTTCTAGCTGTGATCAGGATTTTGATAATGTTCAAAGGCTGATAGTAGTTACAGAAAGACGTAGGTGAAGCACAGTGCCCTTTTTTTTGTTAGTTTGTTTCTGTCATTTTCTCATTGAAATTGTGTCAGTAAGTTTATTTAGGTTCTGTTACACCATCTGTTGTTTGTGAAATAAACATTTCTGTGTCTATGTCTTAGCTGAGCTGGTAGCACAGGAGGTGGATGTATTCAACTGTGCTCAGAAAGACAGTATAGGAAACATGGGCTGAGTGAGAGTTTGTGAGATATGAAAGGTTTATATTGATTCTTTATAAACTTGTTTTAAGAGGATAGATCTCAGAAGGTATTTACCTAGTAATTTGTGACAAACACTGGCAGGCAGTGCTCTCACTACCTTCCTAATCCTTAATCACTATCTGACATTTTTAATGGCAGTTTTGTCACTGCATTTTATATTATTTCTAATGCATGATTTACAGGGATCTGTCTTTTTTTTTCTAAATGAGATCATTGTCCCTTCTCAAAAAGAGTGTGCATTTTTAATTTAAAAGTGAATTTGCATTATCAAAGGACAATGAGTTTTATTCCAGCACTAGCCAACTGCTGAATTTCATTAATAAATAAGTCTAATTTACTTTGGTTTTGATGAAATCTCACTGGATTGTGAGATAATAGAATGCTTGAACTAAATTTGTCTTGTAAAGTGAGCCTGAACATTTATTTTAAGCTGTTTTTAATGTTTTTACATCTTTTTTTCCCTCATCTTTTCATCTTGCCTGAGGCATTTCTTGCTGCTGTTTAGGCATAAGCTAGGGTTCATTTATTTTATGATGGAAGATAAAGCACTAAAAGACTAACAGCAAAGGTTTGTGCTGTGTTATTAGTCTTTTCCAGTTGCTCAACACAGCTTCTATTGACGTGTCTGTAAGTTTATGTTAGAGGACAGCATGAGGAGGAAAGAAGAGTAAAAGTGAACCTTACTGGGTTCTTCCCACTGTCTTCTTTCCATCCTCTCCCTATTATCTAGACCTGTCACATTACAAATGGACAGCATCTCTTGTTTTCCCGAGGCTGTTGTCTGTTCTGTGTGTAATTCTTGCCTGAAGGAGAGTTTGCCCAGGTCCCACTGCCTCTGCTGCAGCTGCAGAGCGCTGAGCAGTGCCAGCCCTGTGTGCCATATGTGCCCGGGTCTGTGTCGCAGCGCGTGCTCAGCAGATCTGCGTGCTGATAGCTTGGGAGCAGGCTGGGAGCCCTGGGTGTGCTTTGCCTTGTCCCTGCAGTAGATCTGTAGATACATTCCAAGTACAGTGTATTGGATACCAGCTACATGGATTGTGTGACGCAGGTGCAGGTTTCCCAAAGATCTGTTTCTCTCTGGAAAATCTTGCATATGAATATGAGAGCCAAACGCTGAGCCTGTTGTGTGAAGGAGGCATACTGTGTAGTGATACAATTAGGGCTGTTTCCAAACAGCAGCAGCTTAGGAGTTGAGCTCAGGGCATGACACAGGTTCAAAGTCAAAGAGAGAAATATTTGTGAGGAGCTTGGGAGCCACTTTGGAGAACTGTCATGTGTTCCATTCTTAGAATCTGTTGAGAGGTACTGGTGTGTTTCCTTTGTTACTATTTTAGTAGGGAGAGTTAGAGTGGAAAGGAACGTGTTTTAATGAGCTGTAGTACAATTAGTTAGCTAACAAAAGTAGAAAAGTCAAGAATTACCTCTCAGTTGGTTATATGGCTTTTGTTAAGTACTGTCCCAGTGTCTTGTACATTTGAGCTGCAAGCTCATCAAGGAAGGGAGTTAGTACAAAATGGTTTTAGAGCAGTA
Source organism: Irena cyanogastra (assembly GCA_013397155.1). NCBI lineage: Eukaryota > Metazoa > Chordata > Aves > Passeriformes > Irenidae > Irena > Irena cyanogastra. The sequence goes on along the minus strand of VWZV01012806.1, from coordinate 485,830 downwards.
TGGCTTTCAGTATATGGGAAGTAGGACTTTGTCAAATGAAAAAGGAGAGTTGCAGATAAAGCAGCTTGTTTTCCTCTGGGCAGTGGTTGCATTCCACTTATGGAAGATAAGCAAATAGATGAAACCCAGTTAATTTAAGCTGGACCTAGCATAGACTGAAATATATCTCAGAAAGGAAAATTCTCAGAAATAGCTAAGTGTTACCTCAATTTCCATTCTCACACAGGACACTTCCCATAGAAGACTTCGACAGTTGCTGGATTTCTTTCACTTTCAGCTTCTCTGCTTTTTTAGTCTGGTCACACAGGTCCAAGCAGTTCCACCTTCAAAACAAGGTTGCTGTTATTAAATGCACAATTCCATCTATCCAAGACAAACCCAACATGTAGTATGTTGACTTGCAGACCAGTTTCAGTGCTGTGCTAGAACTAGATTATCCCAGGTGGAGTACAAATCCTCAGTGGTTAGTGGCCCAGCTGTTGATAGCAGTGCCACCTACTGTTTGTAGGTAGCAACCACATTTCTGAGAAGTGTCCTGTGAGCTCTGGTTGTGTCAGGAGGTGAAGTGGATGAACTGTTGTGTCTAATGTATCCACCTTACACTGGAATGATTTATGTCCTGCTGCAGCTTATTGAATCACTTTGGTGTGAGTTAAAACCAGACGAAGCAGAATGCGCCTTCCATCAAGTAAAGATGTTAGTTTGAAGATGGAAGTTGTACATGTACTTGAGACTTGGGGATTTTAAATAATTTGAAGAACTTCCTTAGGGCATTTGTTTTTGTGAGGCAGCAGAACTAAAGAATCAGCAGGGAAGGGTGGAGTTAAGGCGTCCTTTGTCAAAGCAGGGGCCAGCATTAGAACATGCTGTCAAGGAAAAGGGAGCTTATTTCAACTACACAGTGGAAAGTAATTTCTTGGTAGCTGAAATGAGTAGTTATGAGGGAAAGTGAGTTTTTAATTTATTTTATTTTACTTGTTTGAGGATTTGGATGGTAAAAAAAAGAGAACCTGGAAATAGGTTAAAACCTATTAACCTGCCACAGAACCTGGAAAAGATGAAAACCAGGAGTATTTTATGACATATATTTCTTAGGAGAATTAGATGTAATAAAAAAGCATTTATTGTTAGTCAGCTAAAATCTCAAAGTCACCTCTAAAGAGAGATGGCATTTACAATGAGAGATGGCTAGCAGTTGGAAACTGTAGATCTTTGAATAAAATTGGATCAGCAATAAGAAATCAAGTCTGAATTATGGCTTTTAAAGTGGTAGACTCCTAGCGATGGCAGATGTATGTGGATTTTGTTACAACTTTTCTTTTTCCTCCGTTTTGGCCCATCTTTGCTTTTTCAGATACTTTTCTGAGCGTGTATGTACCTTCAATGTCTGACTGAGATGCTAAATTTAATTTTTTTTTTTGATGAGGTAAATGGTATTGTTGGCAGTTTTGCTGTGCTTTAGTGGTATGGTTTTTCAGCTGACTAGGATACAATCTGCAAATCCAAGTCTATTTTGCGAAACTCTGGCTGACTACAGCCTGAAACTTGTAGTCTAATGCTCCTTCTAAACTATGCTCTTATGTCGTTTACAGGCATATAGTGTTGACTGGAGCCAAACTAGGGGAGAGCAGCTAGTGGTGTCTGGTTCATGGGATCAAACAGCCAAGCTGGTATGTTGGTTTTCTGCTGAAGGTGAAAAGTGTGATTTCTTTTGGATCTCATAGTTCTTTGTGTTAAGAAACAACATGGATTCTCTTTTCCTGTTTATTTTTACCCTGCAGCTGAAATTCTGCTTTAATTGAGAGTTTGCTTAAACTCTCAGTTGATACCAGTTTAAGTGTACCAATGCCTTTTTTTTTAAATGTTCATTTAATCCTTTCTGTATTTATAATTTTTTTTTAATGTATGAAACCTTTCATTTCTTGTTGAATGTGTATCTCAACAGTCTTCTTTTTTCCTTTATTCAGTGGGATCCAGCTGTGGGGAAGTCATTATGCACTTTCAAAGGCCATGAAGCAGTAATTTACAGCACTATATGGTCTCCACACATCCCAGGTTGTTTTGCGTCTGCCTCAGGTAAGCATGATGGTAAAGAGATTCTTACAACAAAAACCCAAAAGCCACCTTCTGTGTTAGTGGATCAGTTCAGCACTTTTTCCAGCAGATGGTAGTGTGTATCATAAACACTTGTTCTATAAAAATGGAACAAGGAAAGTTAAATGTATTGCTGCAGTTGGATTTGTAGGTTCTGTTACAGTCAGTAGATCATCCTCTTGGCCATTTAAACGAGGATCAGCAGTTTTCTAGCAGTGACCTTGTGGCAGTTTTTCTGTTATTTTATATATCTCTCTTCTATTCATCTCACTCTTGTTATTGACCACTAAATCATGCTATAAACTTTATTTGTGTTTTGGCCTATGTTTTCGTTCAAATTATCTCAAGTGTCAGCAGACTATTAACTCTGTGAGAAATGTAGTCGGTTCCCACTGAGTTTTTTAAAGTAATTCTGTAGATCTCTGTGCCTTGTTCAATCAGTTTTAGTTCTCTGCTTTGGCCAGTGCTATGGGTCTTGCTAGTAAATACAGTCACAGTTGAGTTGAGTGTACACAGAGGCAAAGAGAGGTGAGGTGGCAGTGTTTTCCAAACACTGATCTTGCTTCAGAGGCTCAAGGAGAGCTCTGGAGTGATAATTGAGGCCCAGCTGATGATTAACTGGGAGAGGGGTGCTGTGAGCTACAGAGTTTGCCTGGGAATTAAAATGGCTATGAGGAACTGTCTTTATACAGATATTGATAGATTAACTCTGGTGGCCTAAATTTCTCAGATTTCATATCTGTTGTACTTCTGTACTGATTTTAATAGAAATTGTTTGGCTCTAATATCTAATATTGTTTGGCTCTTAAGAGGGTAAGTGGGTATAACAGTTTTCCTGTTACTGAAGTTAGAGAGACAGTGTGTACACACAGATATTAGTCTTCCCTATTCTGTGGGAAGTCAGATGAAAAAGTACATGTGGCTTTCATAAAATTTCAGTCTGGCTATTTCCATCTGATTCTGCCTGCAGAGTTTAACTAGAGTGATGAATGAGTAGCATTTATTTGTTCTAACATAGTAGTGCTTGAAAGCCAAATGTTGGAGCATAGGTTTTTCCTCCTTATGTGGTGGATACCTGTCTAACAGGCTGTGCAGAAACTTACAGGATTGAGCCCTGTACACTGTATGAACAGTTCTACTGAAATGTAACTATCTATATGCTGCAAAATACTAGCTAAGTACCATTTGGTCAAGGTTAAGTGCTTGGTGTTTTTTGCAAGTTCTAAGGAATGTTCTCTTTAAAGTCCTGCTTAGAACCCTCCTGTCCGTGGTAGTCTTACCCATACAAAATTTCTGTCATTCTAGATGAACAAAAGGGCTTTGCTGATACAGCTAATTATTTCGTATTTGAACCTCTAGGATATGTAGCCACTTGAACAATTTTGGGAAACATTGATTGTTAGATGCCGTATGTCGTGGTACCTAAATTTGGTACAACAATTGATCTGTTCTTTGAGTGACTCAGTGGATGCAGCTGTTGGAGGTTTTGACTAAAACACTAGAGAGTTCCTATTCTTTTGTGAATTTTTACTTTGATGCTTGAAAGGGACTAATATGCTACTGGAGCCTAAAGCTAATTGCAGTCAGTTTTCACTCGATGGAAAAACAACATGCACAAAAGACACAGTATTTTTCTTCTCTAAGTGTGAAGTTCTCACTCAGGTGTGAAATAAAAATCTGCCATCAGTACACTGATAGTGTAATTCTGTAAGTCTTCAAAATGATGGTGAACTTTCTTATAGTTTCCAAAATAAAATGTCTGGTGTACTTTTAGATGAAATAACATAGAAATCATGACATGCCGATGTGGAAAATGTTTTGTGTTTGCATTGTTTGCATTGAAATTTTCCTGTGGTTTGATTGGATTGCTTCACTACAGAAAATACATATTGGCAGTAATTTCTTTGGTCAGCAGGACTGTGGATAATAGAAGGACTCATGACCCTCCAAGTCTGTGTATAAAGGCCATTTCATTGTTAAAAAGGTACATCACACAGTTTATGTTCAGCGAGTTTATTGTTTAGTGCTTAATGACAATCTACTCTGTTGGTCAAGGTATGTGATGAAAGTAAAGTGGAACTGTTAAAGGAGGCTGGTTGTCCTCATTTAAAACTTGCTATGATCTGCATTCTCTGTGAGGATGACAGAAAATCATGGGACACAAAGCTAAATTTCACTGATGATTCATCTTCTATTGAGCTAAAGTTGGAGCTGGAGAGAAACTTGAATCTCAATGTGATAGTACAGTGTCAAATTTAGAGCTGCTCCCTTCTTTGGGATGTGCTCGCTGGAAAGGTTGACTTGCGGTTTCATGGTCTCTTATTTTGCAACTTTTTATTGTCTTGAAAATTAGTAAGTGAAATGCATCTGGAGGGAAACTTCTTGTACTTCTTTTCATCTCACTTGGGCTTCTTCACCTTTTAGAACAATAGCTTTCTGGGATATTGTTAAGGATTATTGAAACATTCCTTTCTTGAAGGAGTCTGTACTGCTTTGGGATCGTAGGGTGTCTGTGTGTGTCTGTGTCTTTTTTCTTCTCTCTTTTGCCCCACCTGTCCCCTTTCTCTCATCCCACCTCACACATACCTACTCACAACCATGTACTTACTGCTATCTTAATAGTGTAGTTGTAATGCTTGAGAAATTAACTGTTTCATGTGGCAGCATCTTCATCTTCATTCTGCATGTACGAGTAAATTAAGTTAGGAATATTGTAAACCACAGATTGGAAAAAATGTTGCTCTTTAAATACTTTAGATTAAACTAAATGTAAGTAAAACAATGCATGCTTTTTTTTTCTTTTAAAGGAAGTAAGCAAGGGGAAAGAAGGTCTGAAAACATTTTGTGTGTCACACCCCTGCCATTTTTCTGCCTTTATTTGAATCCCCATAGAATCTTGCAGAAGTTTAATTTCCATGTAACTAATTAGTTTGTGAACACTGAAAACAGAAAACCGAACAGAATTGCAAACCACAGTAAAGTAGCTGCTCAAAAGGATCAACTTATGCCTGAAGCTAATATTTGTTTTTGAAATATGGCTTTTTCTCAATCTATTATGAGACTAGAAAAGGAATACAAGTGAAGAAAATGAGAAATCCAAGATGGCAATTTAAAGCAATTGAAAAAGAATTTGATACTAGGTATAGCTTTTTTTGCTTCATTAGTCTCCATTCTGAATACATACAAGAAAACTGAGCTTGTCTGCAGTGGACAATAAAATGCAATTGAATTGCAAATGATATATATGTCTGATGCTTCAGTTAAATTAGGTTTTATTCAGCATCTAATAAACTTCCATTTAACATTTACAGGGATGTGTGAGGTACTTTACCGTGCTGTTATCTTCATGTGCAATCATTTATACTCCAAAACCAGAAAGTAAATGGCCTATCTTTTTTTTTTATTTTTTTTTTTATTTGGGGGTTAATAGTAACAGAGCAACATATTAATTCTGGATATGTAAATAAGTGCTGTTGTGATGTCAGTAACAATTTCTGAGCAGATAAGCAGGATGTTCAGGTGTACGTGTAGTACCCAGCCAGAACCCTGGTAAATGTCTGCTGTATGCTGAAAACACACTGATGTGGAAAATGTCATTAAAGAAGTGACATGAAGCCACTAATAGAATTAACAGCAGCCTTATGGCTAAAGGGGTTTTATGAGTCATTATGTCATTTGCCTAGACTTTTTTTTTTTAACCCAGAAAGCAAATTGGTGAGAAGCTCATAAAGAACGTTAGAAATGCAGGCAACACTAGTATTTAGTCAGATGTTAATCAGTTCTACTAAATGATTCTCCATGACTGCAGAGCAATAGGCATTGCTTAGTCCTGTGGTTTATAAAGAAAGCATCCTTTTTAGTATCAGCTGGGTTTATTGTCCTTTAACAGTATAGAATACTTAATAAATACCATTTTACCTTTATCTGGAAGTATTCTTTGATACAGATATGATACTGACAAATGAAAATATGAATGTTTTGGATTTGACAAAGCCCAGATTTAGAATGACTGATAGCTATTTTATTAAATACTGACGCCATAGTTTTAATGCTGCTTTCCTTTTTAAATCAGTCTTTAAGTTTACTGATCAGGGCAGGTACATAATTTTAATAACATCTTCATGAATAAGGGAAAGAAATTTTTTTGAAATCTGCCTGACAATGTCTGTATTAATCAGTATTTAGATCAATTAATGGTATCCTTTGCTCAAAGACTTGTTTTTCAGACTGAAAGCCTAGGGCAAAATATTTTCTTCTACCACACGGTGTGATAATTTCTGATACAGTTTTATTATGTTGACAGAAGTGTTAGATGACTGTAGCTTTGCTGCTTTACAAATGAATCTGTAAATCCACGTCCCACTCTTGTAAGAGACCTGGATTACATTGAGTGCTAGACTTAAATGTTGAAACTAAAACCATTGTTTATCTCATATTCTGTTTTACTGCCAGCCCTGAGTTACTGATTTGCCTTTTAAAAAGTCTCTTCTTGCTTACTGGTCTCTTGGTGATAAATGTCTGTAGTAAAGGGATTGTCAAGCTGTAGTTTCATAGATCAGCCTGGCATGTAGTCTTGGTGCACCTTTCTGTGTTTAGTATTCAAATTGTAAAAAACCTGTGATTGAACAAATTATTTTGCATGAAATAATGAGCTGGGGAAGGTGTACATCTATTGAGAGAACATTTACTGAATTAGTGCAGCTTCTCAGTAGCGGTGTTTTTCATGTTTCTGGACCAAAATTTGGGGTTGTCAGGTTTTTGACATCAGTTTTCTAAAGTTTCAGCTCACATTCCTGTCTCAGAAGTAGCACTGAGGAAAAGAAGGAGCCGTTGGAGAGTAGGACTTGCAGAGGTAATTCCAAAGATTCTTGTGTTTGTTGAGGTTCCTTAAAAGTGGAAGAAGTAGTCTTCTGTTTGGCTATGACAGTGGTTTCTCATGAATTCCAAAGCACTTCTTTCTAGAGGCTTAAATTCAATCCAGTTGTATGCGGTGTGGGTCCACTTTTTGTTTTTTATGGCTCCTGGTTATTTTTCTGTTTAATGTGTTAAGAGAAATGCCGTAGTGAAAAAGGTTCAAGGCTTTACAAAAAAAATGGTCATTTTTGAAATCCAGACCCTAAAGGGATGAAAGAATAAGATGCTTCAATTTACTGTGTGGTACCTTGTTGTACAAATCAAGCATCTAGAGAGCAAGCTGACTGTGGAGTTACCGTTCGGCTTGTTGCAGTTCAGCCAAACTGCTATTTATAATAGAAGCTTTTGAAATGCAATTTACTTGCTTAGTTTGTTATGTCAAATCTATGTAGTGATGTGAGGGGAGTGTTTTCATTTGCAATCTGTTACTTCTGAGACTTACCAGCACAGTACTGAATTCCTCCAAGTCTCTTGCTCCGATGTTGTGGTTTAACCTCAGCCAGCCACCAAGACCCACGCAGCCACAGGGTCACTCCCCTACCAGTAGGATCAGGGAAAGAATAGGTAGCGTAAAACTGAGAAAACATGGGAGCTGAGATAAAGAGAGTTTAATAGGGAAAGCAGAAGCTGTTATCACAAGCAAAGAAAAACAAGGAACTAATTTCACTGCTTTCCATGGGCAGACAGGTGTTCAGCTATCCCCAGGAGAGCAGGGCCCCATCATGTGTGACGGTGACTTATGAAGACAAACACCATCTCTGCAAATGTCCTCCCACTTCCTCCTTTTTTGCCCTACTTTATATACTGAGAAGGATGTCATAGGTCTGGAATATGCCTTTGGTCAGTTGAGGTCACCTGTCCCAGCTGTGTCTCCTCCCAATCTTCCATGTGTCCCCAGCCCCCTCATCAGCAGGGCAGTATGAAAAGTGAGAAAGGCTTTGGCTCTGTGTAAGCTCTGCTCAGCAATAACAAAAACATCTTGATGTTATCTAACCTGGGCTCAGCACAAATCCAAAACATAGCCCCATACCAGCCACTGTGAAGAAAATTAAACCTACCTAAGCCAAAACCAGCACATTAAATAAGCTTTACTAAATCATTCTCTAATGTACAAGTGTGAAGTGTTTCTCAGGAAATGAGTTTATCTCTCAATTTATACTACATCCCAACTATAGTAAAGTACTGTATATAGCATGTGCTATAATATAAAGCACTTTCAGGTTATAATATTTTGTATTAAAATCTCATGTTATAAAATGGTCCAGTGTTCAGAAGAAATAAACAGTAACAGTTGCAGTAAATTAATTTGGGTTGTGTCATTTGGGTTATAGGTAGGCATCTAACCAGTTTTGCCATTTGTTGAAGAATGGCTTAATCATAAGTCATAATTTTGGTCAATTTTGAAAAAAAAAAAATTGTCCCAAGATTTATGTCTAATCCTCTTGGGAAACACTGAAATAAAGGGTTCACTAACTTTTTTTAAAAATTGTTTTATTTTATTTTTTAATTCTTTTTAGAAAAATAATTAGTTGGTCTCTTCCCTGAAATAAGTTAAAACTCTTCTAAGCTCTTGACGGCATTTTGCATCAGACTAAAATTGACCAGTTGGAAAGGATGTTTCCACTGATAATTATGTGTACTTGCTAGATAAGTTGTGCTACCTGGTGATAGATTTTGTGTATTCAGTGGTACTCTTGGATGATTTAACTAAAGCTGTTATTTGTGTCACTCTTATTTCTGTCTCTTTGTGTGGAATTCCATGAGCTTTATTATTCCTGTTCTAAGTTTTCTTGTACTGTTGTATTGGTTTAAGCCCCATTGACAGCTCAGCCTCACACAGCCGCTCAGTCACTCCCCTGTGGTGGGAAGAAGAGAGAATCAGAGGGGTCAAAGCTGGAAAACTCATGGGTTGTGGTAAAGACAGTTTAATAGGTAAAGCAAAAGCTGTGAATGCAAGAGCAAAACAAGAATTAATTCACCACTTCCCATGGGCAGGCATGTGTTCCAGCATGTCATAGAAAGCACGGTTCCATCATGCATAGTGATTACTTGGGAAGATAAATGCCATCATTGCAAACATCTCTTTCTTCCTTTTTTCTTCTGCCAGCTTTGTAGGTTAAGCATGATGCCATGTATTATGGGATATCCCTTCAGTCAGCTGTGGTCAGGTGTTCTGGTTGTGTCCCCTTCCAACTCCTTGTGCAACCCCAGCCATGCCACTGTCAGGGCACCATGAGGAGCTGAAAAGTCCTTGACTTAGTGTAAGCACTCCTCAGTGACAATCGAAACATCAGTGTGTTATCAACGTTATTCTCATCTTAAATCCAAATCACAGCACTGTACCAGCTACTTGGAAGAAAAATATCTCTGTTTCAGCCAAAATCAGAACAATTATCTGTGATAGAAACAATCAGCACAATCCTTTTAACATGCATAAAAAGATTGGTTTTGAGAGTCATGAGATTTGGGTTCTGCTTTTCATTTTCCCACAGATTTTCTGTTTGATTCGGACTAAATAGTTTAATCTGGTTTAGTATTTAAAAATACATATAAGTCAGCTAGTAGTGTAAACTTGTAATCGTTCAGTGGCACTGCAGACATACTTTAGTTGTGATGGTTTTGTCTTTTTACAAATGAAGGTAGTGAAGAAAGGGTAATGGTTTAAACTGAAAGAGGATGGGTTTGGATTAGGTATTAGGAAGAAATTCTATACTTTGAGGGTGATGAGGCAGCAGAACAGGCTTCCCAGAGAAGCTGTGGATGCCTCATCCATGGAAGTATTCAAGACCAGTTTGGATGGGGCTTTGAGCAACCTGGTTGAGTGGAAGCTGGTTCCTGAAAAACATTGTACCTGTCCTAGTTAGAATTATTTCCCCCTTCAGATAGTGTTTGATGTTTCATGGGGTTTTATTAACCTCCCAAATACCTAGCTATTTTTTGTAGTTACTTTTATACCTCTGCACTGTTTAGAAATGATTGCTTCACTGGTTGTTCTCACAGGACTTTGGAGATGATGATTTATGAATTTGGGTAAAATATATCTGTGAATTAAAAAGGGATTATAAAACCTACATGAAATTTAAATCTTAAATAAACTTTATCTTTTTACTATCAGACATTGTCATTCACATTAGCAATCTTTATCCTGTGTATAAGGATGATGTAGATTAGCATCAATTGAAAAGTTTTGAATAGATGAGTGTATATTGTGTAGTTTTATTGATTCGTCCAAGATTTCACAAATATTCATTAGAAAGAAAGAAAGCAAGTACGATGTATAAACAATTCTGAAATCATAATTATAATGGACCAGTAAAAATCTGTTGCCATAGAGAAACTGCTTCTTACAAAAATAGAAGTATTTTATGGGGGAAATGTTGAGTACTTTTCTGGTTGCTTACTTTGGTATGTCAGCTGGAAGTGTCACTTAATAAATATGACTGTACTAGGTGTGCTTTCCTTGTACTTCTGTTATTATTGTCCTGCTTTTGCTTTATCTTGTAGAAGTGCATCCTCAGTATTTGTAGTACTCATGGAAATGTGGAAATTGCAAAATTTTTAACTGCAGCTTTTGTTGAAATTAAATGTACATATATATATATATATATGGAAGTAAGTTTGAGGTTAAAAAAAGTTTGTTAAAATGTGCACTGAGTCAGGATTGCACTGTGTCAGGATTGAACTGTTTATCGGTGCATTTTTAATTAATATGATTTTTCCACTTAAATGGAAAAATTGGATTTTCGTTTGGCTTTAAATCAGTCTTTTCTATTCACAGAAAGGTTCACTTGCATGCTGTGTTACTCCATTAAAAACCTTTCACTGATAGTGCCAGCCAAAATTAGTAACTGCTAAGTCTAGCATTTAAAAAAAAAAAAGCAAAAACAAAACTGGAAAACAACTTTTTTTTTCCTATTCTCATGCATCAGCATTTTCTATTAAAAAAGAAGTAATTGGGGCAATTTTACATTTAGTGTCAAAATTTATATTGGCTGAATAACTTACTTTTCCAAATGCATTTGGCCCTCATAATGCTACTGTAGCATCTCTGTACCAGTTCATTCTAGTTCACCTGGATTTATATATTTATTTGCTTGGGGAAAATGATCTTGTCTGTAGTGAAATATGTGTTTCCCCTTCAAATCTATGTTATCTGATGAAATTAAAATAAAAGCTTTTTAAGAAGCCCATTATAATATCTCAGAAAGACTTAAAACTCAAACTGAACTGTCCTCTGCAGGCAAGCAGATTAGCAAGGCTAATGGAGAGTGGATCCCGGGTGTGCTACCTGTTTTTTTTGCCAAAACCCTGCTGCTCGTGTTTCTTCCTCTCCATATGTTGCCCTGTTTTTATGAGCACTGTAGCGATGTTTGAGGCTTCAGCTGGCTGCAGGGTGTCATTGTCAGGAGTGCTATCCATGTACTGAGCAGCAGCCTTCCTCTTGACTGTAGGAGAGGGGAGTGAAAGCGGGGAGAAATTGGGTGCTGTTCCCGCCTTACAGATGGGGAATTTATCCACCAAGAGTGCAGCATCTCTCCCAGTCCTGAGGGCTGAGGATGAGCCAGCCAATACCTGAGCAAGCTCCCCATGGTCTCTGTGGTCAGAAGGCTGGACTCGCGACACGTAGTGAACCAAGCTCTCTCTGCCTTTTTTATTTAAGCTTTCTAAATGTTTTATGGGTTTTTTTGTGCAGTCTGCAGGGTCTGGTAGTTCATGCAATTAGGAATATTGCTGTGGCTCTAGGAATGATTTATTTGATCTGTAGCCAGTATCTTGAAAAGAGCTATGATTTTTTTTGTGCCCAGCTGTATATTTTACAGCCAGTGACCAACAGGGCACCAAAACCATCAAAGTGCTTGTATATAAAGGGCATGAAAATAATGATTATAAGGAATTATCAATAATTCCTTCAGTAGCAGCGTAAAAGAGTGTTTTTTTAATTTAGGTAGTATTAATACATGCTTCCTATAGAGATCAGGAGTGTTTTAATCACCTTTTAGTGATGAAATTTGTCTCCTGAGTGAACATAAGCATAATAATAAATTCTAATTAATTTTCTCTCTCTGGAAGCTGGAGAGCTAGAGAATCCATTTTTTGCTGACACAAAGCTAAATATTCAGGGCTAATGGGAAAATCCCAATTTTAAAAATTGAAAAGCTTAGTTGTCTCGTCAGCTGCTGCAGCTTTTGATGTTATTACAAGTGTTAGGAATTTAATTTGTAAGAAGGATGTATACAAATGCTATAGATCATTAGGGGTAAATGAAAAAGCTAAGAAACACTTGTCCGCTAAGTACTAATGGATTAACTGAAACTTGTAACTGATTCAATGTTGTTGCATCAATTTCTCTTTGTTTCAGGTGATCAGACTTTAAGAATTTGGGATGTGAAAACCCCAGGAGTCAAACTTGTGATACCAGCCCACCAGGCTGAGGTCTTGAGCTGCGATTGGTGCAAATATGATGAGGTATAAACTGTTCATCCCACTGTTTTGCTAATTGAACCACTCTCATTAAATAGCAGGGGATTTTACTGCAACATTATTGCATCTTCTCTTTATGGAAATATGCATATGCCTAGTTGCTTTGTTGCTCTCATTCACTGTTACATCTCCAGAAGAGCTTTGTTCTGAGATGGTCAGCCCAAGCAGATCGGAGATTTTCCTTAACTCTAGTGGGCATAGTAGTCAAAAGTGGAAGACCAGTTTGTGTTTCTCTGTGCTCTTTAATTTATATGCTGGGGATGTCACTTCATTTATGATTTATGAATCTGTATTTTTTTATTTGTCTAACTTTTGTATCCAACATATGCATTGCTACAATTTAGTAATTACATTCTCATGATATATCTGTGTTTTATTACATTGTCAGAACTTGCTGGTAACTGGTGCAGTTGACTGTAGCTTAAAGGGCTGGGATTTGAGGAACATCCGGCAACCAGTGTTCGTCTTGCTTGGTCATACCTATGCTATCAGAAGAGTAAAAGTAAGTTGCATTTTTATTTCCCATTGACCATCGCTGAAGTATTACACAAATTTTTCTGGAAGCCAGTAATAGTTTATGTTATCTAATAGCTAGGAAAAAACCAACAGGATTTTAGATGTTACAGTGTTCTTGAAAACTTTCAGACTGTCAGACATTTTGATGTTTCATAGATTGCTGGGATTTTATAGTAAATGGCATTTTCAAAGTCAGTATATTTGCATGAAGAGTGTTAGAGGGCTTGAGAGAGGGTTTGAAGGTTACTTCAGCTAAATTATCTGGGAAATTTGAGATGGGGAAAACACTTCGTCTTACTGATTTTTAAATTATGCTTTTCCTTTGTCTTTCCACACAAAGGGCCAATATTCACAGAAGACAAGATACAGAACACATTATGAATATATACTTTTGTGTATACAAAGAAAATATTAATGCATTCAAAGGAATTTTGAAACTTTATGCATGAAAGGCTACAGATGACTTTACTGGATCTGTGTACAGCTAGGACACCCACCAATAAGAATTTGCTCTTAATGCACCATGACATTTTTATCATATTGTATGAAAATATGTATCCAAATAGCTTTTCAGGTAAGCTCAGAAACTATAACTATGGTTCAGTGTAAAATATTGAAACTAGCAAAGAACGTGAGAGTCAAATGCATCAATATCAAAGGCTACTGAAAAAGGAGACAGTACCTAATCCTTTTAAAGCCTTTCAGGAGCAGGTATTTTTATTAATATTTTCTAGGAAGTCTGAATTTCAGAAAGGCAGAAAAAGTTAAGTTATCCTGGGTTGGTATTTTGCTTCGCATGGCCTTGATTTGTTCCTAACATTTAGAAATTACTGTGCTTAGTTTGTAATTTGTCAGAAAAGGTTGTGAGTCACGTAGTCATTCCATATCACAAATCCTTTTCATGGTCAGACAACATGAGAAGCTCCTGCTCTCCTTATCCCAGCTACCCCTGCCTGCTCTCCCCACTGGTGGTTGATGTTGAGTCTTTTTTTCTAATTTAATGCCTGCATGACTATTCTCTAATCTGGCTCCGTGAAATATTTTTCGTAGGAGAAGATGCATCCATGTGCAAAGGAGAGGTACTGAGAGTACCTGACTTCTATTCCATCTTACCAGGCTTTCATTGCTTCCATTTCAAGACAGACATGGTCCCTGAGGACATAAGATTTGACAGTGTGGTCCAGCACTTCAGGGAGGTGCAGCATATCTCCACTTGTGTGGTATAACTCGCCAGTCACACTGAATTGAGAGGGAGACCTGGATGCTGCCTCTGTAGAGGCAGCTGCCCCTACTGATATCCCTTCTCCTGTGTTGTGCAGACACAAGAGATTGTAAAGCTGCAGCTGATGGCTCTGACTGAAAACCCTGTCCCTGAAAGTGACTAATTTCGGTCTGGATCATTAAGCTATTTCAATTTGTTGCTCAACCACACAATTGCAAGCCTTGACACAAAGGAGGAAGACAGGAGCGCACAGTTTGAAGTGGAAAAGAAAGTGGAAACCACAAGTCTTGGCAGCAGATCTGAGGCTGGCAAGGAATTCTACGCAACACAATACTGTCAGGATTCCTGCAGATTTCTTATGGTCTTTCCCTGCAGTACAGGGCATTATCAGTGCACTGAGGTCATCTGGAGTCCTTTTTGGGAGATTTTGATGTTGGTGCATTTGATCCTCACATTCTTAGCTGGCTTCAATATCTTACACTGAAACACAGTTATAGTTTTCAAGTTTACCTAAAAAGATAATTGGGTGTGTTGGAGTCAGGATGGATGATGTGGTGGCATCTTCTGCCTGTATACAGCTGTTCAGATGATAAAATTGTAGTATCTTACAGTTAAATTGAACAGAATTTTCTCTTGTAGCAGAAAGGCATTATGCAATTTTTTTCAATTTGCATGGTAGCACTCTGCTAAGTATTTTGATAGAGTTTGCTTAGGTGAGTTTCTAGGATACTTAAGGTTAATCACAAAGCTTTGACACAATGGTTTTGCTTCATTTTAAACTATGAGGACATGCAAAGGGAGCTTATGGAAAGTGTACCATTGTTTTTTGTTGCCCATCAGACTTCTTCCCCTCTAGTATTCATTTTCCTGAGGTGCAGAACCCGTTTTGTTTTGGGTTTTTTTTCCCCTCAAAAAAAATTTCAGGAAGTCTGCAGAGGTTCAAGTTCCAGCATGCAAACTCTTCAATTCTGCTATAGTAAAGAGAACTCTGTCAGCAGACTTCAGCAACCATCAACATACACTCTTCTCAACTTGAGCGGCTGTGGCAATGGCCTAGACTTAACTTCCGACTTTGTAGTTGCTGTGAATAATATTGGAAGTCTTGCAGGAAGACTTAACTATGAACCATGGTGTGGGGGGCCTGACACTTTCTAACTCAAGTTATGTCAGTGGCTTGTTGTATTTCCTGCTGAGAAATACAGATTTGAAAATTGTTGGAAACTGAAGGTTGCCAAAAAACTAGAGCTGAGATGAACAATTTTTGCATAACTGCATCCTTCTTTTGCTGCAGTTGTTAGACCAGTCTGCAAGAGTCCATGGAAGAGTGTATCCTGTAAAATGCCCTGTAGAAGAGGGATAAATCATGAAGTGATGTTATATTGCCTTCAGTTTTTCCACTTCTGTCCAGTTTTCCCATTTGTATAAGTAACTTCAAAATGGTAGGATACAGAATTGATGACAGTAATATATCTTATATTCTCTGCAATATGGCACAGATTTTGTCTCTCTGAAAATAATTAGCTGGTCACATAGCTGGTTTGAATTTATATAACAAGATGAAACTCAGCTTATTAGCCAAAAGCAGTACTTAATGACTGTTTATATGACTGTTACAGAACTTCTTAACTTTACAGCAGAGTTATTTGGTACTGGTGTAATGAAATATAAGCAAAACAGAGCATTCCTTGTGATTAGTAATTCTATGATTCCTTGTAATTAGAAGCATGGGAGAGAAATACATTGATGTAGTCTGTTTTGTTGCAGCATGATGTGGTACCAACCAAGACCATTTAAATAGTTAAACTTTGATAACTTGCTGCTTACAGTAAGCTTGTATATGTTCACAATATTTTAACTTTTAAAGTTGTTTTATTTTCTTGCAGTTTTCACCATTCCATGCAACCATATTGGCCTCTTGCTCCTATGATTTTACTGTAAGGTACAGTATTTTCTCCAACTGGATAAAAATGGAAGGGTGATCTATTTTAGTATGACTTGCAATAGAAAACAGTTCCAGAGTGGACATACTGGAGTGCAGTTAATGTTGCTGTCAGATGCTTCATAAACTATGTTGAAAATGCATGGGTTTGTCACTTAAAGGCCAGTTCAGTCACTCTACTGAGCAATATCTGCCAAATGCTTTCTGCAATCCTTTTCACATCACCCTACTGAATATAGTTGCATCCAGCTGTGATAATGTCTGATAAGAAGATAATACTCTCTTACATTAATTTAGTTAGGTGAATTCGTGTGTTTCTGTGACATATTTTTATTTAGGCTTTTTATGAACAAAGTTTTTGTCCTACCAGTATCTGAGGAAGCTTTAGTATTGTTCCACAGTGTATATGCTGAAGCTTTTTAGTCAGTACTTCTGCAAGTTCCCCTGGCTGCTCAGTATATCTGATACTGCTGAGGATCTCATAGTACAGTTGTTTGAAAGCTAATTTAAAGTCCCAAAGAAGTTTGATTTGATACTGTGATTTCTCTAAGATGCATGGTATCACAAGTCAATGCACCATGAAATATTCCTGAATACCTCAATCACATTCTTTGATCTACATTTTAATTTTCTAACGTGGACTGAATGTAGTAGGCAGTACATTAAGAAATGGGAGAAACCTTCTTGCCTCCATAAAGGATTGCAATGTTATCCCACTTGTCCAAATCAGCTCAAGTAATGTCATTTCTGGTTATGTCCTAATTGGTCTGACACCAGACCTAGAGAGGTTCTGTTGCTAATTCTCAGTGCCTGTATGTGTTGCTAAATCATAAATCTATCCAATCTTTTGCCATAGCATCATATAAAGTTGCATCATGAAGTTAACCCATTATGCATTGAAGTGACTTGATTGTGTTGTCATGCTCTTCCACTTTTTAACACCAACTATATATCCTTCAAGTTTGGCACTAATGTGCTTCATGCAGTACTGAAATCTGGTGCAATTTCAGCTCTGACGTTTTTGTATGTGGAAATTGTCGGAAAAGATCGAGAGAGCTACTAGTTCACAAAGCATTGTGTTTATAAATGTAGAGCTTGGGGACCTCTTCACAAAATTCTTTCTAGACATTATTTTTCTGTTCGAATATTTACTTGTCATGACTAGGGAGAGACAGCCGACTTGAAGAGATGAAATAAAGATTTTTAACAGTTTTCGAAAACTGTTGTATTTGGTATGAGTGAACAAACAACAGAGAAGGCCAGGTGAAAGTCTTTGGAAAAGGTGTCACAAGCAAAATATTCTGTATAGTGGAGGAAAATTGTTGCCATAAGAATTTAGGAACATCTCTTTTGAAGACTATGGTGTACCTCTGCCACATACTGTCATTTTACTGGATGCACCATACACTCCACATATACGTACATGCACACATTCTGTCATATGTGCACACGCATGTACACCACACACACGTGGATGTGAATGTATGCACACATACACATGCATTTCAATTTAAGAGTAGAAATCCTTGATAAATACATAAAAGGTGGAAGAGAAGTAGGGATTCTAGTACATGGAATTAATTATGGATCTTGTTGAATCTACTCAAGGCCTGTGACTTTTTAGCCCCATTTGGTGGGGGGCAGGGGGGCACTGAATTTTGATTCCTAAAACAGCATGGTACGGCAGTCCCTTAAAACAGATTAATTGCAGTGTTGTTTTAATAGCAGTTTAGTCATGATATTGTTCATTTATATTCTTTGGTGTGTCTGTTTGAAGCTCAGAATTATCTGCAAGCATTAGCTTATAGTAGATAACAGAGCATAGTATTGGATCAATCCCTTACTGTCAGTGTTCTGTAATCTTAAATGTTACTGAAGCTTTATAGTTTAACCAAACAGCTGCGAATCCTAGTTCAGATTATCAAACTGCCGTGTAAGAGGCAGAGGTTTTGTTTGTTTCAGGTTGTTCAGCTAGTTTGGCACATAATCACAACTGGGTATCTAAAAGAAAAAATAGTAGGTTGAAAACAAAGTTAACAATGCTTAGCTTCCTCCTTTGCAAATAGTATAATGATTGAATGTGTGTCAAGCTACTGAAAAGCAACCTAGTTCACATGCCAGCTTCATACTGGAGCTGAGAAAAAGAGGATGTTGATTTGAACTTGAGTTTTTACACACCTTGGTATAATGATTTGTAATCTCTGTCCAGTAAATGCTTCATTCAGACAAATATTTTCTACACCATTTCCTTACTTTTTGGAAGAGGTCAGAAAAAATGTAGGCTAATTAAAGAGCAGATTGAACACAAATGAATCATTAAAATGCCAGGAAATACATAAAGTACTGTAACATTTCCAGAGCTACTTTAGGTCTGCATGCATATTCTTAAATGCTATCTCTGTCAAAATTCAGTTTGGAAGAACATCAGTGTAATCTTTTACTGGAATCACCATTTTGTATTTTTGGACTCCTCAGTATAAAAAGGAAGTCTTGGTGCATTAGTCACAGACAGTGCTCACCAAAATCTGAACAGAAGATCTGATAAATTATAGCGCTTCATTAAGCTGGTATCATGCCAAATCTAGGATCATATTCACAGAAGCTTGTCCCTAAGGCAAAAAGGCAATTTTTGTTAAAAGTTGTACTATGTTGGACATCATCTTTGCAACACATTGTAAGGTAAACCACTATCTCCAGTTCTCCATCACTATGTACAAGTTCAGTAACTTGGATCACAAAGAAATCTTACAGAATAAGGCTGATCATAAAATAAACTGCGTTTCATTTCAGTTAGGTATCCTTATTATCCTTGTGTTCTTTTTCTGGTATTTTCCTTCAAGGTGAAAAGATGAGTGTTTGCTCATTTGCTATCTTTTTTCCTTATTTTCCTCAAATGGAAAATGTCCTTCTATACTCAAATTGCTTCGTAATGTTGATACCTCACTGGAACTGTGAGGAAATAATCTCTTCAGAATATTTGTGTGGAGATAGTTAGGTGTTCCTGAAGTAACATCGTTGCCCTCATTAGCCTGTATCCAAAGGTAACTTGACACTAAGCTCTTCTCTGGCAGAAGTTTTTTTAGTTTGCAGGAAGAACTTCTGCAAGTCAGCACAGGAGTTAGAGAATAGGAGCAGGGGAATGAATTGTGTGATACACATGTAGTAAACTAGCACTGAATTCTGTGTTGGTCTTGAAAGGTTCTTGGCTTTATACATCCACATGCTGCTGTGACTTGTGCCTGGTGTGGTCGTATGTAAAAGCTAGCATTAGTCTGAGTGGGCTTTTATGGAAGGCACCCTCTAAACATCTGATTCACACCCACCTAAAAATATGATGTATGAAGACATCTTGTAACCTAAGAGCATTAGTAAAGCTTTCATGAATAAATATTTATCATAAATATTTTTTTCTTACCCAGAAGGATGTAGACTTGATGAGTTGTTCTTTGTGCTTCCATCTGTGCATTTTCATAGAATCAGTTCCTGGAGTAACTTTTGAACCTATTGAAAACTTAACTAGATTTGACAGGAAACTCGTAGTTTAAATTTACGTAAGCTTTTACAAATTTAATGGAAACTCATGAGCATGCAAGAGAGGGAAACCCCAAGTACTGCCTTAAGGAAGGTAAAAGATGTAGTATGAATTCACCACCACAAGTAAGTAATCTTTTTACTCATCTGCTAGCTCCTCGTCATGCAGCAGCAGGCTGCCACAGCACATGCATTGGAATGTTTTCCAACACTGGAACCTGGAATGATACTTGCTACCTCTTTTTTCCCAGCCAGTGGTGAAGGTGCAGGGGCACTTGGTAAGGGTAGAGTGGGGGTGAGGACAAGGTATAAGATAGGCAGGACAAACTATATTTGGGATAGTAAAATCTAATTGGTCAGGGAGCACAGGTCTTTGTGACATTGCTATGGGTGGTACAAAGTACAAAATCCATAGCTTGACAGGCTTTTTCTCATAATGTCTTGTTCAGAATAAGCAGTCCATACATGTGCAGCTTATGAATTGTATGGCAGGTACATGTAAAATAAATAAACTGTAGAGAAATGAGGGAGAAGTTATACTTTTAACAATTCCAGCATTAAAAAGTTTAAGAAAATGCACTCATATAGGTTTTGGGGTTTTGTGATCAGTGCAGATGTTGTGGCTTCATACGTAATATGGGTAAAAATAACAGTTCTAAGTGACCTGTGATTGTACAGGCTGTCCAAACCTGTAAGGGACCCTAAAAGCCTATGTGATTGTCTGGCCCATTATTTAAGTTCGTGTTGCTAACTCTGTAGATACACTTACAACTGAAGTAATGCAAGCACACCTGCAAGTGCTGTTAATGCATCTTCACTTCACCATACAGCCATCCTGCTGTGGTAAACGGTGTCTTGGAAAAATTTCATTGCCCTCTCAGGCTGCAGAATGTGGTGGAAGTTGACTCTGAGGAAAGTATTGCTGTCACCATGGTGGTTTTGGAAGCTGTGTGATAGACAGTGTTTCTCACTTTGGATTGCAGAGTTGTTATGAGAACCATCATTAATTTGTCATCAATGATTCTCAGTCCTGAGACTGAACAATTTTTTGAGCTTTCACTATTAATTATTTATATATTAAGAAAAGGTATCAAAGCTTCCAGTCAGTCTGTTGGACTTGAACTAAATTGCAGTACTCTTAAACTCTAAACTGCTTCTGACTGTTTACAACATGACTTCATATAACAAACACTATATTGTCCTGCTATTTTTAAAATTGATCAAAAGGTCTTTTTTAGGTTTTTATTCATGTAGATCTAAAGTTATCTTCTTTAATCATAGTTTTCAGTTACGAGCATCCGTCTTTCAAGAATTAGTAGAGAGCTAATGTGGTAAGGAAGGTAACACTATTACTTAGAAACAAGATTTGTTTCCTTCTTATGAACAAATGTGGGAGGAGAAAATGCTGAAATGGTCTTTTTCTCCTCTCTCAAAGTAAGCTGTTTATTTTAGATCTCAGGTACTAGGGAAAAATTAAGAGGGTTGTTGCTATGGCATAGCCATTGTGCTGATACCACTCTCTTTGTTTATGAAAGAAATAACATCTACATATTAAACAAACTAAGCCTGCTGGCTCCAGTGTTTGCTATTTTACCTGAATTGGTTTGAACTTACAGTGCTTCCACTGTAGTTGGTCTGATAATGAGCTGTTCTTGTTAAGTATTGTCCCTTTTCCAATAAAGGCAAATGATTATTACAGAAGGAGTAAAGCATATAATTGACCCCTATGTGAAAATCTGGGCTGTAGAAAATTTGATTACAGCTGACAGCCCACAAAATGTGCTGTGCAGCCTGTGGACTTTTCTCAGGGGTATATACAATACAAGAAAGAGAAACAAATATTTGTCTGTGCCGTCAATATGGGGTTTTGTCAGTGTGTTATTATCCGAAACTTCTGGGTTTAATCCTTTTTTTCCTGACTGAGGTGTATTTTACCTATATTTTAATCCCATCTACTCTTACATCTCTCATACTTGCTGTTAATTGCATTGATGGACACTGCATCTATTGGGACAGTAGCTGGGAGAAGTAGATGACCTCAGAATTGTTATTTTCTAAGTTTTTATCAACCAAGGCTAAAAAGAAAAATTTATTTTAAAATTATGAACTAGTGGAATTAACTGTGTAGTGCAGCTGATCTGTGTAGTACAAATTTGTTGCTAAATTATAATAATAAATTCTGTTTTAGAGGAACACAGTCTCAAATTTGAGAATGTGCATGACAGAGATCTCTAAATAAGTGTGTAATTTTTATTTAAATAAAGACCCCATAGTTAATGATGCCAAAAACTGAGAAAAATCACAAATTGTGCTAATATCATTGAGGATAAAATTCCCCAGCCATCAAGAAATATAACAGGAATAATCTAGCCTATGTTTTTTCTTCTCTTTTAATAATGTCCCAATGACTGCTCCTTGGTGCCAACTTTGATCTCAGTTTCTGCAACAGGACACAGAGATGACTTTTCCCAGTGGGATTTAATTTATGCAAATCAGCAGATGGCTTTGCAGGAATATGATTTGTTATGTTTCCCAAGTGGATGAGTTTGCTTTTTTAAATACCCTGGCAGCAACAGATTTGTCAATATCTTGCATTGTATTTTTGAAATGGCCTTTCAATTACTTTAATTGTGGTTTGTTTGATTTTTTTTTCCTCTCTCTCTCCCTCCTTTATTCTCTCTATAGATTCTGGGACTTTTCCAAGCCTAATCCTTTGCTGGAAACAGTTGAGCATCATACTGAATTTACATGTGGTCTCGATTTAAGTCTTCATAACCGTGGTCAGGTAAGAGCTGCGGTGCATTTACTTTTCACTTGCCTGTTATAGGCACTGTGGTCATGGCTAAGCTGCAGGACTCAGATCCTGAATAAGTCACCAGATTGCAGTAAGCTTCTGGAAGTGAGTCTGGCTGAATGCTTATCAAATAAACCTCATTTCAGGTCCATTTTTATTTGTGAAGTAGTTCCTTGCATTGGGTATGAGAGGAGGGCAGAACAGACAAGATTGGAAAATCAGATAACTGAAAGCCATGGTGAGCTCTGGGAAAATGAAGTATTTTGTTTCAGAAGGAAGAACAGTAGTGAAGAGTCTAGAATACTAAGCTGAGATACAGAGTTTTCTTCTATCTACTTAAATTGTCATGTTAAATGTTGGTAGTATCATACATGATGCCTAAGCTGGTTTTGGCATACTGTTTAGAGGACTAGGAGAGGCTTAATCTGTGGCTGAAATTCAAAAACCCTCAGCTATCAAAGTGAATAAGTAGAATCTAATCAGTAGCCCTTATTTATGCACTGGTTCTGTAAGGATTCCTCTCCCCTTCTGTTGCTACAGTTGTTTCTGTTTTGTAAACGGAGGATTCTTTTTTTGTAGTATGAAGTGGTTTTTTAGACAAGAAACTCTGAAAAACTGAAGTTAATTTTTTACTTTAAAATGAGAAAGCCTTTAGTTTTCACACAAAAATTCCTGTAAGCATATTAACTGTTCCTAATGCATTACTTAACTTGCCAGAGATACAATTTGCATCTAGATTCTTCTCAAATTCGCAGTGAAATTATTTTTTACCCCAGATAAAAATTGTGACATCTGCATTCATGTTCTGTTTGGACAAAGCAAATTAAAACCATTGTAATTTCTGTTGGTAAAAGGACACAGGAGGAAGGTGTAAGTTTGGCAAAATACTTAGCTTACTGCATGTGGAACCATTCTAGCTAAATGATAGCTTCATGGGTTTTCTGCCTGGTTGGTTGTTCCTTAAATTCTGTTGCTTCAGTGGTACTGCAGTAACTGTACAAAAGGCTGTGCTGTGAACCACATGGGGGAATTTGTGAGGCTGAAAAAAGCTTTCAAGGTTCAGGTAATTTTTCATCAGGGCAAGGCAAGAATACTTAAAGGCCAGGTGATGGGGATTGAAACTTCATCCTGAGTGACTGCGTAGATGTGATTTAGCTGCACTGGGTCCAGAGGGAGCAGTGAGTATAGCATAGTGCATTTAGGGCTTCACAGTCCCACAACAGTGCATGTGCTGAGTCCTGTTCAGTTATCCACGAAGTTGGTGGGGATTTGCATTTGATCTGAGTGAAGAGAGAAGATTTTTTTCTTTCATTTTGTGTTGAGGATGTGATTACTTTAAGCCCATTGCTTCATGGTAGATAATGAGTTGAAAGAAAAGTGCACATGCACTTTTATGTTGAAAAAAGGAAATGATGGTGTGCATACCCATCAACACTAGAACATTTGTGCATTCAGGTATCTTTTTTTCCATGCAGAAATTCTGCAAGTCTGATGTTTGACTTAGTGCACAAAATCTGTGAATCTGGGGTACATATCCGTATTTACTGAGTGCCAATGTGCGTTCCAGACAGAAGTTTGGCATTTGCAACAGCTTTGATATTCCTGTGTTTTTTGCCTTTGAATTGATTCAATGTGTTCTGAGGGTTGGCTATCACAGCAATGCAAATTGTGAATAGTTTTTTTTTAAAGGAGTTTAAAAATCTGTGATAAAATTAAACTCTGACTAAGTTAAGGAGTGAACACGAGGGAAACATAACCCCCATTTTAAAAGGAAGACCCATGAGACATCACTTTGAGCATACTTTGTTCAGCTCTGAGGAGGACATGGACCTGTTGGAATGAGTCCAGAGAAAGGCCGTGACATATCAGAGGGCTGAAGCATCTCTCATACAAAGACAGGCTGAGAAAGTTGGGATTGGCTCAGCCTGGAAAAGACAAGGCTCCAGGGAGGCCTTGTAGCAGCCTGCCAGTACCTAAATGGATCTTCTGAGACAACTGGAGAGGAACTTTTTACAAGGACATGTAGTGGTAAGACAAGGGGTAGTGGCTTCAAACTGAGAGATCGTTGGTTGGTATAAGGAAGAAATTCTTCACTGTGAGGGTGATGAGACAGGTGGATGGAACAGGTTACCCAGAGTTGTGGATGGAAGTGTTCAAGGCCAGGCTGAAAGGGACTTCGAATAACCTGGTCTAGTGAAAGGTGTCCCTGTGCATGTCAGGGGGGGTTTAAAGTAGATGATCTTTAAGGTCCCTTCCAGCCCAAACCATTCTATGATTCTATGAACACCTGCTGAATAGTTGCTTCCAGTATGAGCCCTTGGAGTCTTTCCCTGGCTTCTGCATCCATCCAACAAATATTATTTGCTTAAATTTTATGCTGCTGTTCCCAATATGTAGGTTGTCTTTATGTCTGTTCTTTATCAATCTGATGAAAGCTCCATTATTTGTTTTCTTCATTTATTTGCATGATTTGTGATTTTCATTGTGTGCTTTATAAGGAGTTATGACTTCAGATTTGAACTGCTTCTCTCCTCCAGGGAGAAAGAGAAGGATCCAGAGAGAATTCAGGGTATTTTATTTATAATGGACAAGCTATTCATTTATACTCAAATTAAGTACCATTCTGGTCATTAACCTTTGCTTTCATTCTTAATGATATATTTTGTTGTCTAGATGGATTATGTTTTCTTTGGCTTTGCACAATGAACTTCAGCATTTTTTGAAGTATTTTTTACATGTCAAGGAAAAAATTATATGCACCATTGAAAGTGTTCAGAATAGATACTGTGATTAAGCAGCTAGTAATCTAGGAATTACAAGGCATTCCTGTGGAACTGATTGAGCTTTGAACAGAACCCACAGGCAGAGAGTAGGTACATGCAGGCGAGCTGGTTCTTGTGCTGAGGGAGGCAATGTGCAAATAAGGAATGTGAAGAGACCCACTAGTGTTAGCTAGATTAAACAGTAAACTTCTTTGTGCTTAATTAAATGTTCTAGTATCTATTTTGGATTATCTGCCTCTGTGTAAAGTAGGTGTTTTTTGAAAGCTTTAAATTTTAAAAATCAGATGTTGTTTGGTTTGTTTTTTTTTTCCCCACCATAATATTAGTATCAGATTCATAGAAATTTGAGACAACAAACAAACTTTCAGGTGCACAGAAGAATGTGCATTTTGCATTGAAAAGCATTAACAGAAATGATCCTCATGATATTCAGGATATTTTTCTGTTAAACTGATGTGAGAGTTTGCCAGGCATGTTTTTCAGGAAGAAATACTCCCAACTCCAGCTTTCAGCCGAAATAGCTTAGGCACACATGAGAACAGTGACAAGACCCTAAGCACCAAAAATCTTTTAAATTTGTGAGGGTGTGTGGTATTAAGGACTGAGCAAATCTGTTTACCCTGTCAGCAACATTAAGAGTACGCAATTTTTAAAACCAGGTAGTTCTTTCTAAAGTTTAGGCATAAGCAAAACAACTTAAATTTGCTTCCTTGTATATACACTAGACAGACGTAGGGTATATGTAGGGACTAAGAAGTGGTAGTCAGCTATAAAATATTCTTTGCTTGGGGCTGGTAATGCTAGACCATGTAGTGGAGTTGTGCTCTGTAGCTCACTGGATTTCTTACTTCTCTCCTTATATTTACTTTTCCTGTATGTGATCTGTGAATGTTCTGATGAATAAAAATACCATATTCCTTTAAGCCATCTCTTCCTGGGATTTTGCTATGTTTACGTTCATGTTTACATGCTGTAGGTAACTTCCTTTGGTGTTACTTCTGCAGCTTTATCTAAAAACAGCCTTTTTCTTCCGTTGTAGCTTAAATGCCATATGAGAGTCATGAAGTCATTTTAAATATCTTCAGGTAATCCATTAATGACACAGATAAGAGTTCAGATCCTGCAAACATTCCATTCTTGTCTTGATTCTGAAATTATTTCCATAAGTATATAAAGAAGAGAAAACGCACATGTATCATGAATTTCTTTAAATCATGTACGAAATGATACCCAGCCCTTTCTGTTGCAGTTCTAAAACAATTTTGCCTAACACAAATGTAAAAAAACCTGACACTCTGAATTTTGTCTGAAAATCTTCTTTAGCTACACCTCACATGTGTTCTGAACTCTGTTCAGAAGCAGCCAGTGGAAAGTATAAATTACTGATTTCCACTGAATCAGGCTTTCTGTTGTGCTGCTGAGAACAGCATTAAGTATCTAATGGGAACAGGAGAGGAATCTTTCAATTTCTCTATACTTCTGTGCTATGAACAATGACATTCCTAAACTGCAAGGATACGTAATTTTCAGTGGGAATGATAGCAAGTGGTGTAGTGGCTTAGAGCACTTGGTATGTGAAAAGCACATTAGACATCTGTGACATGCCTGATCAGAACAAGACTCCACAGTGTACAGTGCTGAGGTGCCTCTTTTGGAAATTAAAAATGTTCAGCTCCAAATGAGAATGAACCAAGTGTCAGTCCTGTAGTTTAAAATCATCTGTTACCTGAATGCGTGCTGAAGTCTAGGTTTTAGAATAACTTGGGAACAGCACAAATAGTGATCACTTAGGATTTGCTTCTACTGTGATTCTGTGTGTTTGGATCATAATTGCAATACAGAAGGGCAGCTGTCTGTGTAAATAGCTATTTCTGTCAACAAGGTTGGGAGGAAGCTTGCTTTCTCTAACCTTCTGGCTACAATTCTCCTCCCCATCCAACCTGGTGGGGTCGGGGTGAGTGAGCAGCAGTGTGGTACTCAGTTGCTGGCAGGGATTAAACCATGACACACACAACACCCCATATTGTGGAGACAGTGATGGTACCAATGTGGTACTCATGGTTCTTGTGCTGTGTTACACTGACCTTGTGATTTGGCCTTCCTGAACTTCCACTCTCTTCTTCCTAAAGCTGTGGGGTGTCACCAGCATGTTCTGCCAAATCTCTCTCTGCTCCTTCCTTGCACCTGGCCAGTGGTAGTTAGAGCTGAGAAGAGGTGTCTGCATTGGTCTGTTGATCCCATGAAACTGATGGTATCCTGCATCACTAAAATTTTAGAGCTGTAATTTCTTACTAGCTGGAAGGAGGCCATGGCCAGACTATATACACTTTACTTGCATTCCCTGAAGGTATCTTGAAATCTAGTTCTAAATTCATCCAGCTTTATGGGAAAATTTTTGATAATTGTCAAGTTTTGGTGTGCAGGTTTGTTCTGTTCATTTTCTTTGTGCAGCTTTTGCAGTGTGCTGCATTAGCTGTGCCAGCACGGGAAGCAGAAGGGACGGGAGGAGCTGCAGAAGCTGGCTTAACCAGTATAGCCAAATATAAATGCAGATGATGTCTTTAGTAAGGCTGTTTGGCTATGTTTTTTGCTGTTCATTTAAACTAATTGTGGATGCTCAAGAGGCCCAGAAATGTTGATTGTTCCATATAAAAGTGGAGTTACATCTTGTGGAAATGTACAGAAAAACAGATAGTCTCTGCCTTTTTCTTTTGATTGCTTGCTCTTATCTCTTACACTTAATTACTAAGGACCTGATAGCTTCCACCCAGCTGTTGTGGCTGTCCCACTGCTGTAATTATAACACTGTCTGTACTTCGTTTTAGTCTCTCCTTTTGGTCCTTCTCTCTGATGTTATGCAGTTTCTTGATTCTTTGAGATAAAATGAACCTACTTACCTAATTTCAGAGTGGATTTTTTCCAGAAAATATCAGATTTCACCAGCTGCAAATGTTAAACCAATCCAAACACCTTACTGAGTTGGAGGGGCTAAAAGAAGGAGATATTTCTTACTGGTGCATACTGTGTGTCTTTCCCAAACTGTGAAAATTAAACTTTCACTGTGTAAGTCAAAGCTGGGCACCCATGAGTAATGGTCACTATTTGCCATTATCAGCAAAAGTGTCTTGGTGTTTGGAAAGGTTTCTGTCAGGCATCACAGTTTTGTAAAAGCTGCAGATGTTTGGAGAGGAAAATCAATTTTGATACTGAAGTACTGAGAAGCATGGGAGACAGTACTTTCTTACTCAGTAAATGTATTGCTTGTGCATTTTATTTGATGCAATGGCTTACAAATACTTGCTGTGAGCACTGGCTCACAATACTTCTGTGAGTCCCATCTTTTACTCAGTGCAGTGAATTCTGTTACTCTCCTGCATGACCAGTAAATGTTGGAGAAGTCCTGGAGAATTGCACTAGTGAAACTCAGTGGAAGAGAGCAGGATGTTGCAGCTGTTACTGAAAATACTGTTTGGCTTATGATTGTTTGTGATTATATCCCAAAAGGAAAGGACTGAACTCAACTCTGAGCTGAAGGATGAATTTGAAGGTCAAATAGGGTCATTAGAAAACAGTTTCACTGATGGAAATTGACTTCATTTGGGGTCACCAAGGTCAGTATCAGCACAGAAAGGCACTTTGCAGTTCCAATGTACCTTCTACAGAACTTAAAATTAACTTACCAATTAAACCAGTTCTTGGAAGACTGAGGTGATGTCTTTCTCCTAATTTTTAGAGTACAGAGGAATTGCTACCAAATCTTTGGAGATTTCAAGGATTTTTTTTCTAACCTGCAACTCACATCTCCATTTCCTTTACAACTTAATGATGAAAGCACACTTGGAAGACTTGCATTTAGGAATGTGTGGCATGACTTCGAGTCATCTTCCCATTACCCATGTCAGAGCAACAGAACAAATGATGAGACAGCTCTCGGCTTCTTAGATCAGTTCTTTGTGACATATCTTTGCAGTGTCAAAAATAATGCCCCTCGAGTCCTTTATCTCTTTTTTTCCTAAGAAAGAAATGGATTTTTTAAGCAGCATTTGGAGCATTTGTTTCTGATAACTCTAGTTTGAACCTAGATCTTTATAAGACGTTCTGCTCCTGTGTTTGTTTCATCTTGTCTTTATTGAAATAATAATTAAATCAAGGTGTGTTTTTTCAAAAGTAAATTAAAATAATACTGGTGTTACTGCACATTTAAAATAAAAAGTTTTATTTCCAAATACCCATCACTTCCACTCTCATGTAAAGGTTGGCATCATGCATTTCACTCTGGCAACTGCCAACCAAACAGGCCACAGTAGTGGTCCGGATTTTCTGGAAGAAAATAAGTATTGAATGAGTTTAAACTCATGCATCATCCATTATGCACTTGACCAATTAGTTTCAATGTTCACCTGTGAAGATAATTTGATGAGTAGGAAACCTAATAACTTGCTTTATCTTCAATTAATCTCCCTCCCACAAGCTTAGAGGATATTCAGGATCCCTCAAAATACATAATAAGGATATAAATAGGCCATTAAGTTATGTTTGAGAAGACACAGAAGATAATAAACTAAAAGAGGAAGGGAAACACAACTAATGGGAGTCAAGAACTGAATTTTTTCTGCTGACTCTTCTACAGAAAAAAAAAAAAGACAGGCCTCATTTGAAAATGGAATGGAGAGAAGCTGGGAAATGGGTCTCAGGCACATTTACATATTACCACATGACTCATTATGAGCACTTTGGAAACTCAGTGGCACCAAGATAGTTCTGGACAGAATAATCTAGAGAGGGCTGTAGTTTGTTCTGATTAAACCCTTTCATAAATGGTAATTGAACTCTTTAAGTTTTTAGTTCTTCTTTTGAATATATTTAATCTTGATTAGGCTTGCAGATTTATTGTGCCTTCAAGTACTGAATAAAAAAGTTAGTGGCTAACTTGGGAGTTTTCTCCTGTTCTCTTGCTTCTTCTGAACAGTAAAGAGACAGAATGTCATGCAGGTAATTGCACTAGACTGAATGGATTGCCCTCAGGTGCTGGAAAAGGTCTAAGTCTATTGCAAGGCAAGATGATGGTGATGAATAGGAAACAGAGGGCCTGTCAAGGGAGTAAATCAGTTAGTGAGTCAATGGAAATGGCTCTGATAAATGAATGGATGTCGGTATTAAATCAGTTGGTGGAAAACATTATTATACTCTGGGACAAGGATAAACATTTCAATAAAATACAAGTTAGCTGTTTTAGCCTAATTGAACTATGACTTTCTAGTCAAGCAATTAGCTTTCTGGGATGACTGCAGGTTTTTTTTCTTTGCTTGGTTTTTTTGCCTTTACTTGAAGAGAAATACAGCGATCCCCATTTTTTGTACTTGTTTTTTGTATCTTTGCTGGCAGATAAATTGGTATGATATTCATTCTGCAGTAACAACAGTATAGTACCTTTAATGTATATACTGGTGCCACAACTTTGCTACTGAAATAAAAGCATTAAAGACAATTAATAAATGTCATTTTGTTAGACTGCCTTTGTTCCATGTAGCTTTAGTTACAATGAAAATTACCAGGCTTAGAATGCTTCTTCTATTTGCATTATTTCTTGATGTAGTTTACCAGTCAGTGCAACAGAGAATATTGTTGTTTTACAATCAAGCTCTAATTATTCTGCTTTTCCCTGCAGTTCAGTAGTTAAAAGTTGCTATATTAAAACTGCATTCTATAGTTACAAGAGTATTCATAAATGATAATGGAAGTTGCATGACATACAAAGTATGCAGTGCAAAATAGTCAATATTGTAAGGATACTGCAATTTATGCAGTTCTTTGCAACTGAAATAAACTATCCTTTACTCTGTTGGCATGTCAGTTTGAAAAAAAAAAACCTAAAAAAACATGGACCCTCTAAAAACTGAAGCCAGCTAGATTTGTTTAAATCTCAGAGTAAAATTTGTCCACAAGACAGCCAACATTTTTTATAGGAGGACAAACTTCCATCCCTTCATGCTCCTAATGGAGGGATTTTTATCAGGTGTGCAAATCAAGTGTGAGTCCATTTTCAGTTTTCCTTTGTTTTCATCTCACCTCAGGAGGACTTTCTTCACCTGTCAGTAACATCATCTCATTGATCCAAATATAAACTCTAGGAACTTGCCCCTTTTTGTATGCTGTATTTATTTACTTTGATGTGCTGAATGAGCCTTCATCCCAATGAAATTTCTACCTCTATTTTAATATTTAAATTAAGTAGCATTTAGTTTATTTTTTTAAAAAGGCTAAAATGCTTTGAAGTATGTATTAAAAGTGATCATATGTCACAGGAGAAACTGACGTTTCTAAATACTTTTAAAGCACACTCAATATCCCACATTTTCCTGTTCTGGGGAAAGGCACACAACTATCGTACAACTGTTGTACTGTATAGGACAGGTAACAGGATAAAAGGCAAAATGCAAGGAGAAGACATTTTGTAAACTGATGCAGTTGCTGCATGAACAAGTCCTTCTCTTTATCATAGGATTCATCTTAGTCATTTGTAATTGAGGCAGTGACGATCTCAGAGCTACTGCAAAGGGGCACATGGCACTCTCCATCAGTGAATGCTGGCTGCTGCACTCCTAGCTTATAGTTTCCCCCTTTCTCTGACAGTCTTGCCTGTATTTTGGAAGAAGTAAGGAAAAATGGAAATGTCATTTATTTTTTAATGTTCTGCCATGCTGCAGTGTCCCAGTTTCCCATAGGTACCTGTGTTCTGTACTTCACATGTATGTTTTCATCAAGGTTTTTGGATTCAGTATTTCATTATAGACTTCCTGCTGCACAGGAGAACTTGATTCACTGTTACTGTAGCTTTTGTTTGCCTCTTGTTGGCTGACTATGTTTTCTCCTTTCATGTGGTATCATTAAGTCAATGAGTTGGGCAACTTATCGCAAGTGATCCTTTTCAAACTCTTTTAATATACCCTGTTTATTTTTAGTGTTGCTAGATTAAATGGTTCTATAACTATATTTGTTCAGAGGCGATTTCAGGGGTGCTAATTACATTGATAACAGGTGGGAATTCCCATGGGATTTTTTCCAAATGTTATTTTTGTTTCTTGTTTCTTTACAAAAATAGAAAGTATTGCCTATGGAACATTGATCTGTAGCTGTGGAGAATAGTAAAAAACCTGAAGTTTATGAGATTGCCAGCTTCTACACAGCATTTAGTGGAAAACTCAAATTTTCTTTCTGGTATGATTTGAGGGACTGCAATGCAGCAGAACATTATGCTACAGAAAGCTCTATTATGTCGTATGAATAGACAGACATATTGTCAAGAGTTTTTTTGACCCATTTAGATGTATATGGAAAGCACTTCAAATAACTAAGTAGAACCAGCTAAGGAAGCAATAAAAATGAATAATAGTGCAGTATAGTAAACACAAAATGGGCTAATTATAGTCTGAAATCAAATACTGTAGTTGGATTTCCAAATTTTTAGTGTGCAGCTGTTCATTCTGGCTCTAGAAGAGAACAGGAATTGCAGGCTACAGCAGAAGGAAGCTTGTTGTGCAGAGGATCCAATACTGTATCTTTTGTGATCCCAACTGGAAATGACATTGTAAAGATAATGCAATATGGTTTCAGCCAGATTTGCTGGCATTTATTTGTGGGTCTCCTCAGCTTTTTCTCTTTAGCTTTCCTCTTCTATTTGCCTTGGTTCTCCTACAATATTTTGTGAATATATATGATAGGTCATTTTCTTGAGTAATTGTCACTGTGGTTAACCCTTTTCACTTTGTTAGAAACTCAGAAGTGCATTTTCAATTAATTTTCAAACCTAAAGCATTCCATAGTCTTTTTCCTTGGAGTCTTGTTATTTATTAAGATGTTTAAACACTATAGACTTAGTTTAACCTTCTGGTTTTCTGGTTTTAATTTCAAGCCTTCATCTGGGATAGAGCTTGAGACTTTGAATTCGGAAAAGTTGTGGTTATATTCAAATCAGTCACTGTGTTTATAGGATGCCTTTGCCACAAGCGGCACCACTTCTCAGACCAGTGGGGGTCTAGGTAGTGCTTGAAGCAACACTATGGCCCCCAAATCTCAATGATCACCAAATACACATCTCTTCTCAACAGCAGACAGTGATCGCATAGTTTATCAAGCGTGAGACTGAAATTCTGGCTTAATTCTTCAGGAAACTTCCTGTATAATTTTGTTGAACTTTTTAGTTTTCCAATTCTCAGCACTAAACATTTTGGAAATGTTTATAACAAATTTCTGTATCTCAAGTATAAGAAGGTTGTTCAGATCTGGTCATGAAATGTTTAGATATTATGATAAAAGGATCCTAAGACTCCATAAAGAAAAGAAACATGGCAGAGTCTGGGCCTTTGTGTGTCCTTCCTCAATTTAATTTTCAGTTACATTCTTTTGCCTATTTGAAACAATTGAAGCAGTTGAAACCCAAAGTTTTCCCTGCTTTCCTCATGAGGAGTATAAAAAATAGGAGGTTGTTAATTTTCATGTTCTCAGTAAAGTTTAAAAAAAAAAAACAAAAAAAACCCCAAGAAATCAAAACCAGTTTAGTTATTGTATAATTTTGAAGCATTGTAAGTCAGAGTACCAACTGGTATTAAATCCACAATATGCATTAAGTTTCCTGTGGTTTTTGTAAAAATGACACTTGTGAAGGACTAAATAATTTTGTTTGCCTTGTAGGTGGTGGACTGTGCTTGGGACGAACTAGTCAAGATCTATACTCCATCGTGTCTGGCAGTTCCTGTTTAGAAGAGATGATGTGACACACCAGGATCCTTTCTCCCTTCCCCCACAACCAGACTTGTGCTAAAGTGTCAACAGTGTCACTAATCTCAGTGTCTCTTTTTAAGTAGAACTGCTTGAATGGAGTGTTGTGCACTTGTAACATGTGGAGACTTCAGGGCTTGGTTTACTATGCAGGTAGTACTTGAATTAGCAAAGTGTTCCACAGCTACTCAGTGGCTGAAGAGTGACCATAGCAGATACCAGTGGTGTCTTCAGAGCTGAATAACCAACATGAGTTTGTGACCTGTCCGGCTGATGATGAGAGCAGAGGCCTGAATCTTCTTGTTCCTTACAAAAATTAAAAGTAATTGGCAATGTGTTTTGAGATATTAATGTAGAAAAGAAAAGAAAGGAAAGGAAAAGAAAATAAAGGCTTTTTACTGTAAAGTACTGTAATGTCAGTTGACATTTGTATCACCCAGATGCATTTATGTTTTGCTGTGTCATATTGCATTATTTTCTTTTGCAATATGATGCATTTACTCCTGATCGACAGTAAATGTCATAGTTTATAGCCAGCTGATCTGTTTGACCTTTTTGATTGCCGCTTCACAAAGATGGTAAAGATTATTTTTATATCTTTTTCCTTTCGATCTCTTTGAGTAAAACAGTTGATGAAGTTATGTAGAAAGATACTCTGATAATAGAGAAAATGGTTATGAAAAAATGAAATATATACAAAACTAATTGGATCACAATCCTCAAGATTTAGAGATAGGGCAACCATCTCTTCTATTAAACTTGTCTTCTATTTTCACTTAGAAAGTTCTTCCAAGAAATAGAAGTGGAAGTTCTTCCAAGAAATAGAAGTGGCCATAAATCCAGTGTTTCTGGACCTCTGGCAGCCTGGCCAAAGTGAGAACTGATGTCCAGACCAGTTGACCTATATGCATGCAGATCAATTGCATGGTATAAGCATACCAGATCCAGCATGGCCAAACTATTGCAGTCCCTACAATATGCACAACATGTTCTAGGTATGTTAAACACTTTGCATTCCCAGTTTGACCCCTCTGCCCACATCCTGGTACTTCCATCTAAGTTTTCTGGGGCAAGTAGAGATGTTCAGATATTATGTTTCTCCAAACACCTCTGAATAGTAGTTTAGGATCAAACTGTGATAGTACTGCAGCACTCATTGGTATAGGTTAGCCTTCTCTCCTCATTTCCGCTAGCCTTTTTTTTTTACCTTCTTAAAACTGTCTCCTTTCTGCTGTTAGCCCATCTAAACTATCACTACCATCAAAAGACTCCTTGCATGTTGGGTCTTTGCAGATCTCTGGTCAAGTTTTCATAGTGTGCTGTTACTAAATGCTCTGCCCATCTGGGTTGCAGCACTCACAGATTGACCAATAGCAGACACTGCCAGATCTGCTGGATGCTCTGAAGCAATGAAGAAAAGAATTCAGCTGAGCTAAGACCTGCAAGTTGCAAGGAAAGAATGATTGTTCTATCTTGGAGAAAGAGCCAGGGAACTAACAGGTAGCCACAGGGACACATGCATATATATAGAGCTGGAAAAGAAGAAACTTTCTTCTACACCATGATAATTTGGATCCCAACTGGATCTTGTATTTTTCTTGATCGAATGCAAACTGCCCCCGTCTTTTTGAGTTGAATTAATAACAAAAAATAGATTTTATCTTTTTTTATGACAGTGTGCTGTATCAAATCCAACCATTTACTGCACTTTAATTCTGTGTGCTGAGGAGTAATGCAAAATAAAGCTGTGCTGCATGCAGCTTGCAGCAGTACCATGGGCCATAAAATCTAATTTTAGGCATTAAAATTGATTATTTCAACTTCAATAGTTCCTTCACTCTTCTGTTTTATCTCCCTTTTCTGCTTTGATTACAAGTTGCTTGTCTGAGTGGAACATTTTGGTGGCAGGTGTGTATTTTATATGCATGGTTCTGGGGGGACAGAGAGAGTGGGTTATTCCAGAATGCTGCCATAGCCAATCAGTTGGAAGGGAGAATTTAGAAAACCTAGTGCAGAGGAAAAAATTAGGAATTCTAAACATGCACACTCAGCACATGGATTAAATCTTTCCTCAACTGCCTTCTCTCCCCTCATGTCCTGGTTAGCTTCAGTGCTGAGGGTTGCTGTATCCGGATTTAATTGTCTTGAAAGATGAGCACATCCAGAAGATGCACATAGTAAATAAAAACTGTGGCCTTTAATCTTCCTGTGTGATCTTTGAATGGTGAGAATGTGCTGTAACATTTCTGCACTGTAACAGAAAAAACAATTTGGCAATAGTTGTTGCTGGTTCTTAATTCTCAGGGAATATTTGCTGTAGTTGTTTTGAAAAGTACTTCTTATTTTATGACCAAAATACTAGCTTCCAGTCTTTTTTTTTCATTTACTTAAACAGTTAACAACAACAATCTAAAAGATGTGATGTATTCTACTTTCAAACTTGCTCCTGTGAAAGATTTTGTTTTATTTAAGTCTGGGTTTCTCTTTGGTTCAAGAAACATATTGATTAATCAAGTTCTAAAGGTGTGGATTTGTTGTTCTGTAATGCTATTAAATTAATTGCACACAGTATCTTTGGCTATACTCTTGTGTTCACTTCCCCTATTATGAAATGTTGTTCAAAAAGAAATGCCAGAAAGATACTGAGAGTGTCATCTAAGAAGAGTGTCATAATCATGGTTTATTTCACGTATGAATACTGGGTGATAATCACATTTTTCCCCTGTACTGGTAGAGACCATACTTAATGCGATTTTCCTAGCTGTGTGCCCCATCAGATCTTCATTTTCATAAAGGAAAGCTATTTTAAATTATTCTTTATGTCTGCTTGTGCAGAGTATGTGTCAGTGATGAAGTGTCCTCTTTCTTCTAGCCAAGTACACTGCTGGCCTCAAATTTTGCTGCATAAGCAGGGTGTACTGTGCCTTTCAGTAGTACTACTCAGCTGTGCTCAGGGTCATGGGATGGGAAATGGATACAACTCTACACAGTTCTTCCCTGATAGACCTCAAGGTTGCATTAGACTCTTAATTAAAGCAAATTTTCCATTAAACATTTTATAGATCTTTACCATTTTCATCCAAGAAGCCATTTTAAAAAATCTATGCCCTTAGGAGGACACCAATTTGCTGCATTTTTTGTTTTCCTCTCACCTGTGTCATTGTAGCTAGGTGAAATGCAGAACTGAGCATAATTTCCTTTAAAGGATGAGAGTTAAGGTATTGTAGTAATCTCATTAGGGTAAGGAACCACAGAGCCATTCCCTGCTATGAACTGCCCCACTGCCAGGCCAGAACTCTTCAACGGTGTCAACGTATGAACTGAGCAGCCAGTGTTCCCTCTGGACACATGAACAGCCAGTGTAGGGGAAGTTCCTTCACTGCAGTGTCACCTCTGATGATGTCTCCCTGTTGCTTTATTCAATTCTTCCCCAGTGAAGAGCAGGAGAACACTTTGTGTGACTGTGGAGTGGTGGAGAGGCAGTGGGAGACTCGTACTGAGCCTGGCCTCAAACCATGTTGAGAAAAGGGTGGCTTGGCAAGGGACAACAGCTTCCCCTCCACCTCCCTTTCCTGTCTATAGACAATACTAAAATTAGGAGTACCGTGAGAGATGTTGCAATAGAAGATGCCCTTACAGCACAGGTGAGTTCCAAAAGACAGAATTTGGTACTTGAACACTTGACTTTCCAAACTGAATATTGGCGAAGGCACTCCTTGAGTTCTCCATTCAGTTCTGGGCCCCACAATTTAAGGAGGATGTGAAGGTCCTTGGATGCATCCAGAAGTGTACCTCAAAGCTGGTGGAAGGGCTGGAAGGCATGTCCTGTGAGGAGAGGCTGAGGGCTTTGTGCTTGTCTAGTTTGGAGCAAAGGCGACTGAGAGGAAACATCACTTTCTGATGCTTCCCAAGGAGGGCAAGTGGATAGGGAAGTGCTGATCTCTTCCCCTTGGGACTCAAGTGATGCATGCGAATGGTTCAAAGATGCACCCGAGGAGGTTTAGACTGGACATTCAGAAGCATTTCTTTACTAAGCAGGCATTCAGACACAAACAGGCTTCCTAGAGAGGTGGTCAAAGTCCCAAGCTTGTCAGTGTTTAAGAGGCATTCGGAGAATGCCCTTAATAACATGATTTAATTTCTGGTCAGCTCTGAATTGATCAGACAGTTGGACTAGGATGATCATTCTACAGTCCTTATGAGTGAAATAGTCTATTAAAATTTTTGTTTCTGGTGCATTTCTCTTTCTGTTTCAGTGAAGGAAACTATGTATCTCCCAAAGCAGTTTTGCAGCCTGATACTCTTCAATGTCAGAAATTCACTTCTCTAGTGATAATTTCACTGGTGAGGTGACAAAATTGTTTCTGCCAGAGGATACACTCAGGCATAGTCCAAATTACTACAGTATTTCCAGAAAGCACAGTCTGATTTTTTTTTCCATCTGCACTTACCTGGCAGAAGGAATTGTTTGTCTCCCATGTGCAAACACTGTCAAGGTGATCTACACTTTTCTTTAAATTGTGTTGCATGTGGGCTTGATACAAAAATAGAAGCTGATGTAAATGTATTGGCACATTTCTCCAGTGGGTTCTGAAACCAGGCTTGGTCTCCAGTACCTATGTTTTCTTTACCAGTTTTCATCTTCAGACACTCATTCTTAATGTGTACCTCGTTTCATTTTATAAACCTTGCCCTGTCTCCTTTACCCTGCCTGTCCTGATGAGAGAAATCAATGGATGATTATAAGGCAGCTCTGAATAAAAGTGTCGTTTTTCCTTCCCTTGTGTTGCCTGACACTGCAGGAGACTGGTAGAGAGGACTGGCTGCCCGAGAGTACTGCTTATTGCTTTGCCTTTCCCTTAGAGTCAATACGGCCTATTGCCATCTCCTATTAAAACTTTCATCTGGAAAGTCGAGAGAAGCAATCAGCTGATTTAAGATTTAGCAGGCTTTAAAACATCACTTTTGGAATCTGTGTGGCTACCAGTTTTTGGTGACTTCTCAAGAAAATTTCCTTTGCTAGAACCCGGTTTTCCCTGTTTTTCTTAGCAACGGTCCCCGTCTCTTTGCCGTTCACAGCCCGAGAAGGCGCTCCCTCGGATAAGCCGAGAAAGCAGGGGGGCAGTGGGAGGGATGCCGCCGGTAGGCTCGATAGATGCTTTTTCCCGGGAGGCTGTATACTTTCGGGGAGTAGGAGAAGTGGTACTCCCCGCTTGGGAACGCGCGGGCCTGCACTGATCTCCTCGCTCCGGGAGACGTGGGGTTTCCCACGGCTCTTCCACATTATTTTCGGGCCGGCGGCACTCGGCTGCAGAGCTGCGGGCGTCCCGCGGCTTTCCCCCGCGCGGAAAGCAGCTCGGTGCCCGCTCCCGCTGTCCGTCCTGCTGCACCCGAACGCGATCGGGAGTGCTGGCGGACAGCGCGGGGGCTTCCCATCCCCGCTGAGCCGGGCGTGCTCCGGGGGACACCGCGGGGCGAACCTGGAAACACGGAGGGCGGGGGCGGCGGGATGGGGGACACCGACAGCGGCGACGCAGACACACTGGGGATGGCGTGGGGAC
>VWZV01012806.1:391356-446195 GCA_013397155.1 Irena cyanogastra | reverse complement strand
TGCGGCGGCGGGGGCTGGCGGCGCTGCCGCCCTTCGGGCCCCGCCTGGCGCGCCCCTTCGCCGCCGTGGCCGCCCTGGCCACCCTGCAGTCCACCCTCACCCTCTGGTCGCTGCGCGGCCTCAGCCTCCCCATGTATGTCGTCTTCAAGCGCTGCCTGCCCCTCGTCACCCTGGTCACCGGCGCCCTGGTGCTCCGCGACGGCATGCCTTCGCCCGGCGTCCTCGTCGCCGTCCTCATCACCACCTGCGGCGCCGCGCTGGCCGGTGAGCCGACCGCGACCGCACCGAGGGGACGGGACCGCACGGGACGGGACTGCACGGGACGGGACGGGACGGGACGGGACTGCGCGGGACGGGACGGGACGGGACGGGACGGGACGGGACAGGACGGGACGGGCGGCCGCAGCGGTAGCCGCTCCATCCGGGCTCCGTGCGCGGGACCAGGAGGGCAGCGCCAGCCCGGGGAGAAAGACGCGGGGATACGGGGGACGTGCCGTCCTGGGGGACAGCTGCGGCCCCACGGAGGCAGATGCAGCCTCCCGGGGGGGCAGGTGCAGCCTTGCAGGGGTGGGTGCAGCCCCACTCTGACTGGTACATTCTTGCAGGGCTCAGTACAACTTTTTGGAGATAGGTGCGACCTTTTGGGGGTCGGTGTGAACCTGTGCGAGTAGCTGCAAACTTATTGCAACCCTACTAGGATAACTGCAACCTTGTGGAGGGAAGTGTAGTCTTATGGCGGGTGGGTGAATCTGCGGGGGTAGATATAGTGTCCTGGGAGCAGCTGCAAACCCATGGGACAACTACAGCTGTGCTGGGGCAAGTGTCGTCTTATAAGGGCAGGTGCAAGCTTAGGGGTCAGCTACAGCCCTCTGGGGCCAGGAGGACCCGTGTTGCTTTCCAGCCGAGGCAAAGGTGGGGTGGGAGGCAAAGCTGGCACTTTGTGGCCCGACAACACTCCTGGGTTGGGGGCTGCCTCAGACAACAGAGCACATGCAGAGTGGGTAGTTTAATGTACAAAGAGCCTGACAGGGGGCTCGGGAGGGAGGCTGTTGCTTCAGGGATCTCACAGAGCTCCATGGCTAGAGAGTGCAGAATGGCCAATGAGTTGGAGGGCAGGCAGCCCAGCCAGCTAGAGCTGGCATGTGTCTGTGCTGGCAAGAGGATGCTCAGGGTTGCTCTGTGTGTGTGTGTGTGTGTGTGTGCGGTTTCAGCTGCAAATCTTCCACAGTGTCTTCACAAAAGGGAGAAGGCAATCTGATTTTGGCTGTGGGATTTAGAGGGGGTATGAAAAACACTCAATATGTTTGCAGCTTAAAAAAATGCATAAGAGATTTGTTGGGAGGCAAGACTTGGGACAAGCATGACAATTCCTAGGGGTGATGGAAAGTGCAATGATGCCTATTTCCTAAACACCCCTCTAGTCCAAAACGGTGCTCTCTTTCTGTCTCCCATGCAACACCTATGCTTATTTCTCTCTGTGACTCTCGTGACAGGAGCTGGTGACCTGACTGGGGATGCTATGGGCTATGTGACAGGCGTGCTGGCCATGCTGATACATGCTGCCTACCTGGTGCTCATTCAGAAAACCAGTGTAGATAGTGAATATGGACCCCTGACAGCTCA
Source organism: Irena cyanogastra (assembly GCA_013397155.1). NCBI lineage: Eukaryota > Metazoa > Chordata > Aves > Passeriformes > Irenidae > Irena > Irena cyanogastra. The sequence continues at coordinate 444,572 of VWZV01012806.1, read as the reverse complement.
GTATGCCATTGCTGTTTCAGCCACCCCTTTCCTCATCATCTGCTCCTTTGCCAGCATGGATTCCATCAACGTCTGGTCCTTCCCGGGGTGGAAGGACCCTGCCATGGTATGCATCTTTATTGCTTGTGTCCTGATTAGCTGTGCCATGAACTTTACCACCCTTCACTGCACTTACATTAACTCGGCTGTGACCACCAGCTTTGTAGGGGTGGTGAAGAGCATAGCCACCATCACGGTAGGCATGGTGGCATTCAACGATGTGGAGCCCACAAAGTTATTTATAGCCGGCGTTGTGGTCAACACCTTGGGGTCTGTCATTTACTGCGTGGCCAAGTACGTTGAGACCAGGCGGCAGAGCAACTATGAGGACCTGGAGAAAGAAGCTAGAGAAGAGGAGGGGAAAAGACAGGCTGGAGACCCAGCTCTGTTTGCCATGGAGACAATTTCCCAGGGGAAGGGGACCGAGGAAGCAGCAATGGAAGGATCATCCACAGGGCAGAGACAGAGTGGAGAGGAAGAGAAGAACGTCACTGAGAAATCAGCTGAGGCACTTGTGGTTCAGGAAAAATCCACCGTCACACAAGAAGTGAACAGAAGCTCGCTGAAAGAAGCCTATCTTGGAGTATGGAGGTTGGTGAGGGGTGCTAATTATATAAAGAAGGATTATTTGATAGAAAATGAAGAGCTACCAAACCCTTAAAAAGCAGATTTGAAAACCCATTGCTTGAGGACAGACGCCTGGTTTTCTGTACAGGGGGAAGGCAGAGTATACATTTCCACATCAGTGCTTACAAATCTAAATCATTCAGGATGACTTTACCTCATTGTTAAAAAGCAAAAGGTCATAGTTTTCTCATGCTTTGGACTTGCTTTCAGCTGCTTTCAGTATGCCACTTTAGACCCACCTCAGCTAAGGTGCTGACTCTCTGCTGCAGACACAGAGAGAGCTGGGCAAGGGGAAGTCACGGGTGCTTGCCCAGCAGCTGGGAATATGAGGGATATCAGTGCCATTGAGATACTTGGCAGTGCCAGTGACACAGCAGTGGCTGTGTCATAGTACCTTAGATTGTGTCTGGAGCCTAGTGATTTTAACACGTTTGGAGACTCTGTCAATGTGCTTCTGTATCTGTATCCATCCAGTTATAGGTACTCTACATAACTAATTCCTACAATATAAACTCATATTAACTGTACTTTTTTGTGCTCCTCTGTGTCAATACAATTGCAACAGAGCTAGAGGTTGTGCCACTTCAGTTATATTGGTGTAAAATCACTCTGTTAACTGATGAATTGAAGCCCTGCAGTCCGAGCCTTGGACCTGGTTTACATTGGGTGCTTTGTGTCTTTAGTAGAAATACTTTAGTCTTGTGGGGGTGTACATGAAAGCAGAACCAGATCTGAGCTTCTGAGAAGCTTTGATTGGGAAAAGAAGGGTGTTTATCTTTGAGCTTTACTGGCACGTAGCATTTGGAATATTAGCTTGACTCAAATAAAAGAGTTTGGAAATGTTGGTATGTATCGATTGGATTTGGGAGGGCTATAAAAATTTAGGGAGAAAGTGTGTGCCTTGTGTTATCCTTCCTTGTACCCTAAAGTCGGAAGAATCGGAGCCTGGACTGGAACCCAGGTGTCCTCTCCATTCATTCTCCCATAAGCAGAGGCTGAGGGCAGAGCTGGGACACCAACTCTGAAATTCCCAGGGGTGCTTTTGCAGGATAACTCTGCTACATCCTGACCACGTGCTGGTACATAGCTTTGTGCATATCCACCCTCGCTGCCCCTGTGCTGTGCTGTCTGGTGGAACAAGTGCGGGCAGGCAGCAGGAGCTCCAGTGCTCTGGCAGATCCCATGGCCAAGTGCCTGGGGAGCTGGATGCTCAGCGTGTTCGGCACGGGGACATCCATGGCTTTGGTAGAAGCAGCTCCCCAGTGCCCAGACTGTCCCTGTCCCCATGGGCTGTGAGGGGCAGAGCTGCCTCTGCCCTTGGGAACTCAATCGCTCGTGTGGGAAGTGGGAAGCAGGCACTTCAGCGAGGCCTCTGCTGACTGTGCTAGTATTTTGTCCCGCATCTGTTTAACTGAAAAGACTCTGGAAACAAATGTTTGAGTGTTTCTTTGCCTGAAGATACCCGTTTGGTAGGTGGGAGTACTTGGGTGGAACCTTTCCTCGGACTAGACAGAGAAAAGATTTGACTGTGAGTATTTCTCACCCCAAAAGGGTGCTGCAACCTTTGAGGCCACCCTGACAACAGACTGAAACAAGTTGTTACCATTTTCTGAAAAAATGAACCAAGTTTGTTGTTGTTGTTGTTTTTAAAATTGTTATTATTGTTATTAATAATTATTTATTATTGTCTATTAAGCCACTGAACTGAAAATCCATTATTCCCACAGCCCTAATTAACCAGTGCCTAGCCCAATGCTCTCTCCAGCTGAGCAGGCAGCATTAGCCTCACAGCGTGTTCAGTCTGAAGTGAGCAATTTGCCCAGCAGGGAATATTTGCAAAACTGCTCTCTGGGGGAGCTTTAGGTTCTTGTCAATAAATGCAGGCAGAAACATCAGGTGCTGTGGCAGCGTGTTTTCGGAATGATTGCAGAAGTTGGCTGACTTGGCATCACCCATGAATTTTGAAAGAGATGGCTAAAAGGACATTTATGCTAAAAGCCTGTAGCTGCTGAGCTGGGGGACAGAGCACGGAGCTCTGTACATCACATGTTATGTATAGCTTGTGTTAAACAGGTATTGGCTGTGTGCCAAAATACGTTTACCTTCTGTTCAAGCTCCATATGGGATCTTTTTAATAAAAGTACTATTTATTGTTTCTAGGCTAATATAATAGGGCTTTTGTTAGTTTTTCAAATGCATCCTAGACTGAAGAAGTTTGTGCCTATGACTTATAGCTGCTGTATTACTGAACTCATTGTGATATTGAACTGCATTGTAATCATACAGATGGCTGGAGAGAAACCCACAATTCGATCTGTCCTCACTATGCTCAGTGTTTTCTGTCCACAAAAAGCGTGGATCTTCTTACCACCTGGATGCCAGTCTTAGATCCTGTAGTGCACACACTGTGTTTGACACGTGCTGTAGGAAGCTCTCCCACTGGACTCTTGTTTCAGGACTTTTTCCTAGGGGGAGGTTAAATGTTTTGCCCCTTACTGTTGTTAGATTATTAGTAGAAATCTCTGGAAATTCAAACAGTTTTGACTATTAAAAAAGCTGCTGTTACAATGTTGTACATTTGCATGTATAGTTGAAATGTGATTATGTTGTATTCTGTTTTTACCTGTAAATTCCCTAAATTAAAATGGGAATTTGGCAAATGCAATCCAGTTTTTCAGTAACAGACACTGTCACACAATGAAATAAAAATACTGCCTCGTGCTGAGGTATTTTAACAGCATCAGTGGAAGACGGTAGAATGAGATGTGGGAATAAAATGCACTGCTTTCCCAAAGCCTTCTGCTTTTCTTATTGTTGCTGCTTCAGGGTGCTCATTTTTGCTTCATTTATAGTTATTTTTGTGCCTTTATACCATCCAAGTTTCCTCAACATATGACCACACACTACAAATACTGCCATAGACAGAGGGACTAAGGACAGATAAGGAGCACAGGATTCTGGAGTGCTGGGACCTCAGTACAGCTTAAAATTTCTGTGGTTCTCAGTGGTGATTTTTTTGGTTACGTATTTAAGATGATTTAATTAATGTCACTGGGGTAACTGCTATAACTCTAGAATTAATAAAAGTAAGATGATGCTCATTATTAATAGTTCTATTATAAAATGACAACATTATTAAAGGATATAATATTAATTTTATTGTACAATATTAAGTATTTGTATTACCATCTATGTCGCATGGCAGTGCTAGGAGATGACTTAAGCATTAATTTTTACCTGTTTGCTTTGGATGAAAGGTACTTAATATCTGTGGCTGGAACTGGGTTGTGCCAGACCAGGCTGTGGTCGGTGGTTATTGCCAAATTCATCTTAGAGCTCCACACAAATGTGCCTGCAGGCTGATTTGGAGAAGGAGACCGTCCTTGTTGTCAGATAAAAATGAACCTGATGCACAATGGCTGCTTTGAGAATAAACAGGAATTTCAGTGTCAACACATCCTTGAGTAACACCTGCTGTAGCACTCCTGGACATGCACGTACGCGCACATGCACACACACAAATACACGTGCAACAGGGCAACAAAAGCCAGACTGGCTATCTTTTTTAAAATGCATCCTTCTCTCTAAGAAATTAAGGAGAGGACAGTTTATTTTGAGGCAGGTACAGTTAAAATTTCTAAGGATAAATTAAAAATTTGCATACATCACTAATCTTGTATTTGCCATCACTTCCACATGGAAAATAAGCAGCAACCTACAAAGAGCCATCTGAGAATGAAAGAAATTTCAGAGTTTACTAACCAACACTTCAGACCCCTGCATACATCCAGGGATAATTTATTGCCAGTGTTTAATCGCCTCTTTTAATTCTGTTTGCTGCAAAAAATGCCTGTTTGCTGCAAAAGCTTTAGTAGGCAAAAAGGCACAAGCCTTTCAACTCTGGTCTCTAAATTAACATTTGAGCATTTTGCTGCTAATCATGGTGAAAGGTTAACACCGTAACCCTCTCTGTTTGTTTTCTGTATAATTTCACGTATTGCTTTGAGGTTTCTTCTGTGTTTTTCTAACTGGAGTCTCTAAGTGCAGTGGAGGCAATCAGCTCTGCTCTCAATGAGCTGCTGTATTCATGCTTCAGTTGCTTGTTGAAGGTCGTCAGGAAGCTTTTCACTTCAACCCCGTTCCTGTCAGGAGTTGATGCGTGCACATGCCCTCTTTTCTCATCCTTTGTTTCTACTGTATCTCCCAAATCTTTCTTCCAGTGTCCATCCTGAAAATCTCTGCAAGTGATGGAGGACTTGCCACAGAGGCTTCTGCTACTTTTTTTCTTTTTTCTAGAAGGGCAGGGAAGGGGTGGACCAGCAGGATCTTGTATGTCCAGATTGCTTCTTTCTATGTTTGTGCATGTTTCTGCCCACCAGCTCCCTGCATCCCAGATCCCTATATAGCTCAGCCCTGGCTGTGTCCCTGCTTCCCGTGGAGCTGTGCCCGGGCTGTGTCCCAGTGTCCTGCGGAGCTGGGCTGTGCACGGGACAGGCGCCGGAGTGAGGGCACTCACTCTGCCAGACGCTGAAAGCACTGAAACCCGGCTGTGCCTGCCCCTGAGGAGACTTATTATACACACAGAACCAGAAGATCTTTTCACAGTAACTACATTTTAAGTAATAAGGCTATAAGCCTGCTGTTGAGCCAGGCTCAGTTTTTTTATAGGTTGAGACTTAAGAAAGCCAGTCATACTTCAGTACTGGACATAGTGTTGGAATAGAAGAGAGGGAGCCTGAGATGGAAACACAGGTAGAGAGCATGAAAACAATGCTCAAAGAGGTACATGGGATGGGATAAAGATGGATGGGGAAAATATGTGACCTATAAATTAGGATAGATGGGGAACATGCGATAGTTTGCAGAAAAGAAAAATGTTCTTGCAAGAAAAAAAAGTGACAGCATTGGAACCCAATGGGCAAGGAGTGAGGTGAATCTGCAGTGAATGCACTCGACTTTGGGCTCTGGAAGAGCAGTGCACATGAAGGAGACAGAGTGAGTGAGCTGGCTGAGGGAAAGATGGCTGCATCTATTCCTTATGGTTCTGTGATCTTTTTTTTTACTGGACTGTTGTAAGAAATTTTGCTCTGGACAAATTAATCTTGTTAATAAGTTTGTCTTTTATCAAGTAAAAAAAAAAATCAGCTCTCTTCTCCAAATTACAGTACTTTTTTATTAGGTGCTATTGATTTTGTTCCTGACAAAACGAGGAGATCCCAACAATAAATATTTCTGTTAAATAAACAGAATTTAGGATTTCTCTGATAAAGAGCAATAACTTCTAAAGTTACAGACCATTTCTTACCTGACATAGGGGTCAGATCAGAGAGAATAATGATTTGGAGCTGGCCATAATAGTAAGGCAGTCAGGTTTACCAGCTGCTGTAAATAATGATCAGTATCATCAGTAGATAAAAACAGCTAAAGGCTGTGGTGTATATCACCATTAACTCCTCATGTCTTGAGTTGTCTTAATTCTCTTAAGTGCATTTTTTGTCTTCAGAGTATCTCTGTGAATTTGTCCTTATGGTTAGTTTAATTCCAAACCATGGACACCTGGTTAAAAGGCAGAATATAGATTTTCCCTTCTGTTTCTCAAACACAAGCTGACCTGGGATCTGAAGGGCAGAGATGTTCCCTTTGTCAATGCATCTTCTTAAATGAGTGAACCTTCAGGAGAACAGTTAAAATGTCCAACAACATATGTTATTACAAACATACGAAAACCAACTAAATATTTCCTTATCACAATTTTACAGGAACAAAATTATGTTTCCTTAAGCATAATGGCCGAGAGGCCACTGAGTCTGATTCTTCATTGGATATCAGAAAGCTGATGCACACAAAACACACCACAACTGAGTGCACAGTTTTGGCCCTGGGATTTGCAATATTTTCCAAAAGAAAAGAGACTGGGGAGCCCTTGCCTGGCACCATGGAAGAAATTGCTTGACTTGTGGAAGTTGGGATGCAGGTCTCTCTGAAAAATCGCTGCCAAGCCAGCGGCACATTTCCAGAATTCCTGAGACAGGGCTGGACTTTCAATATTGCTCAACATTTTTTTGGATGTGTGTGTGTGGGGAAGGGGGGTTGTTTTGGGGTTTTTTTTTTTTGTTGTTTTATTTCATTTTTTGTGGGTTTTTTGTTTTGTTTTGTTTTGTTAATAGATGTTATGAATGAGCAGAATCATCTGTAGTATCTGGTCATGTCCTGAGGTGCCTTCTGAGTGCTGAACTCTTCATCTGACACCTGGATGTTGCAGTGGCTTGATAAAACCAGTACAATTTCATTCATGCTGCATCCAGCTCTGTCATCCAACACAAGCAGAACACTTAATTTTTCTGTCTGGGGAATCTCCTTAACAGTGATTAAGTATGCTTGTATACTCATAAAGATATTTTATAGCTGCACCAAACATTCAATGCCACAGTTCAGGAAAGATGCTAAGCAATAGCTAACTGATGTAGAGAAAGAAAATGACAGCTAGAGCTGCCTCTTCAGTGGAAGATTTGCAGAAGGAGTTTGGGTTATTTACTACACAAGTTTTAGGCTTTTCTCATCTTTATCTACTTCAGTGCCTTTCTTCAAAATCTGCAAATTTTGGTCTTGACAGAGCTTTAGTGATGATCTGGAACCACTCTTTTCTTTCTGAAAACTTCACCTCTGCCTGTCTCTCCGTCACCGGTCAGGTAGGGCACAACACCCAGAGTCCTGAGTGCCTGGCACACACCAGCAGCCAGCAGACAAAAAACATCAGATGCCACTTTTAGGGTCAAAAATAAGGATACATTGTTCTGTACTTTGGTTTCATTACAGATTCATGCAGATTTATACTCGTCATGAAAAGCACAGCGAGTAAGACCTTCACAGTCAAGAAGGCTTTGCTGCATCTCTGCATTTAAAGCATGGTACGAAAACCAAGATTATTTTTTAGTGGGGCTCCTCTTTGTGTTTTGTGTAGATCTGACATGTTGGCACATAAATTGGCAAACTTTGAAGACTCAGGCTCTGATGTGAACAGATTCCTAGGTGGCAATATAGAGCAGTCACCACAACCCTTCCCACTTGCCATCAGGAATGCTCTCATTCATTGCACTAAAACATTTATGCATTTTGTGCCTTGACCAAGCCTTTGTTCAGTAGCATATGAGCCTAAATGAAAGCATTTTTCTACATTAGGGGCTGACTAGTGTCCTTATGTTCCACTTCCCCCAGCCAAGGAGAGTGTTAGAAGTGGGTTTTAGGATTATTTCCTATCCCACCAAGCAGAGATCTGTGCTTGAGAAGCTAACACTCAGAATTCCAGCAATGCAAAGCCAAAGAAAGAGTCCCTCTGCCCCAAATCTATTTAGTGGCATTTCTGTGGCAACACAGCTGATGGTAAAAGCAGCTGCTGCAGGAGAAAGGAGTTTCTGTCAATTTGGTGTGTTCCATGGCACTGTGTAGCACCATGATGCCAGGGAAGGGCCACCAGCTGCCAGGGTCATGCTGGCACCCTCAAACATGCAGAGCTGTCACTGCAGAGGCTGTTGGAGAGTCGCTCTGGACACTAAAGCTGCGTGGGTGAGTGTTTTTCTGTGGGGTCAGGGGTTTACCTCTTTTCCAAAGCTCCTTATAGGGGGCTGATGACACAGTGACCTGACAACTCAGTCCCTCTCCATGCAGGGTAACAGGTCAGCTCAGCTGCAAAGTGGTATCATGGCAAGGGAGAAAACCAGCACAAAATGTACCTGTGCAGTCCAGATAAGCTATTACCACAGCAAAATTCTTCCTTTATTATATTTTTTTTCCCAGGCATAGTTCCCTCTATGCTTCTGAAAGGAAATATGCAAATGCACTAATAGTTTTTATGGAAGAAAAGATTTATTTCAGAAGAGAGTTCCTGCAGGCAATACAATGCCGGCTGAGCTTGCAAAATCATTCAGTGCATGGAATGGATTAGGTTGGGGGCTGCCTTATTTTCATTGCCTTCAAAGATGTAAAGGTAAGGATTGTAATAAAGAATGAGGTCTGTAAAGCAGCTTTGCTACAGTGAACCTCCAAACCCATCTGAGAATGGCAGGGATTTGGCATTATTCTTGAAGCTGACTTGACAAACAATTCTGGCGTCTTGACAGCTGAGCCTTAGAATAAAAAATGTCACAAATTCAATCTCCTGCAAGATAAGGAGTAGCCAGCTGATTCCCAGGGTGCAGGCAGCGCTGATCTGCCCGGCTATCGGTGAGCTCTGCTGCAATGGGATATCTAATTTAGGTAAGTGCATTTCCAGCATTAGGGTGCATAAAGTCTGACTGTGAGTGGCTGCCAGTAGACACACACAGGAGCAGTTTTGCAGATTCATGCAAAAAACTGCTCTCATTTTAACTAAAAATGCTAAGCTTGGGTAGTAATATTAAAGTATTATAAACCATCTGGGAAGAAAGAAAGCCAAATGAAGCAAAAAAAAAAAAACCTAGAGTCCCACAGACACATTTCCAAAGACAGTGCTGTTACTCTGCATTTTTCAATCAGAATAATGAATAAACATTTGAGTAATAACAAGAAGGACATAAATAATTTTGACTATTTTAAATCCAGTGCCACTATCTGACCCAAATGCAGATGCAGGGAGCCCACATCTGCTGCCTTGTCTTGTCTTTGTGAACCCAGATGAAATTTAAAACTTCACAACGATTTCATTTGCTTCCTATTTTCCTTCAGGAGCAAATGCCTCCCCCCCCTTTTTTTTTTTTTTTTTTGTGACAATGCCTCAACTGGCATTCACATTACAGTATTACTAGGGAAAAAAAAGGCAAAAAAAAAAGCCAGAAGTGTAGACTTATTTTTTTACTACACCCTCCAGGTTAATTTAGTAATCTTTTTTTTTTTTTCCTGCTAACTTGCTTTCTTAAAGGTGAATATTTAGATTAACCCTCCATTCTCTTTTTGTCTATCTGATACGTGAGATAAAGATTAGACAATCCACCAAAGTTGGCATTTTTGCTACACCAGTTGTGACAGGAGGTGCTGTGTTCCAGGGCTGGTGTCTGTGTTTAAACAAAGTCCACTAGACTCGGACTATAGCCAGGTCATTAATTGCTGGGGTCTTTTCAACTGTAAACAGAACTGCACTCCCTCTGAAATTTCGCTGTCAGTCACTTTTGTAAGAGTGCATGAGTATTTGAGGGGTTCATCCATTGATTTTGGGCTGTGGGTTAATTCTATATGTTTGGTGAGATTGATGTGCTCCAAAACTAGCAAAGAGCTGGCTATCTTCTGCTACACTGACATGGTCCCATAATGCCAATGAAATTGATTGGCAAAAAGCTGTTTCGGGACAAATGGGTCCCTCATGATCTATAAGCATCTCTCCTGATCAGGAAATGATGGACATAAAACTGCAGAGTTGTCTGCTGTGGCAGCAGAGAGAAGCATAAAAAAACTCCTGTGGGGGGAGTGTGATTTTATGTACCTATCATAGGGGCTGCTGAGGTGCAGCTCAGGATTTTTGCCTTATTTGTTACAATGTCCCATGTTCTGGAACAGTTCCTTGTAGTAATTGTTGTCTACCTGCATTTAGGGATGTCAGAAATTGAAAGATTTAACTGCCTATTTTTTCTCTTGGTGCTAAATGGCTTGCTGTGATTTTGTCATTAGTTTTCACCCCACTCCCTGTGTCCACAAACTCAGTGCTGGGAGATACCTGGCTTTTGAGTTCACATGCAGTCTACAAGTCATGAATCTGCTATTTGGCAAAATTCAGGGGCAGGAATGTCCAACACAGGAAATGGGGATGGGATGAATTCAGTGGGGGCTAACAACTTCCTCAATCAGTGCCAGATCCACTTGAGGCAATAACTGCCCTTTTCCTTCTGACTGCCCATTGACAGGTTCCTCATGCCATCTTCTTGTAGCAGCATCCAAAATGATTAATCTTTAGTTTAGCTACAAGTTACATTCTTTTATTCGTCAGTGTTCTGCTGCATTTCATACTGTCAAATCTCAGGCTGGTCTTGCACTGCTGACCCTTCCAGCCATATTTACACTGCAGGTGGTGCAGAATTATCATGACTAATCAGTGCCATCTAGGGCAGACTGGCCTTTTCCATGTTTGGCCCTTAGTTTTCTTTGGGTCTCATGTATAGCTATTGTTCTCATTATATATGGTTTTTTTCCAAGTAGAATTATCTGATATAATGGGAGGATTGTGCTGGGTTCAATGCAAATAGAAATGTCCTTGACACAGGAAGCATTAGACTGGTGTCACTTGCTGCCAAAAAATGCAGTGGACACTGAAACTTTCCTTTATGTCATAGGCACATGGAAGAGAACTCCATATAACCATATACTCCAGGTACCTGAGGATTAATAAAGATAGAAAACCTCATATAAATCAGGAAGTTCTTTGAGACTGCAATATGCTGAGTCTGGGAGAGTACCAGAGGATGTACCACGCACAGCCTCCTGCTCTCATCCCAAGAACCTGCTCATGGTGCTGCTGAGAATGGGCTACCAGGCAAGATAAACCTTTGGTTTGAGCCAGTATGGTAATTTGTATGTTTCCTTTAATGCATTCTCTAGGAGGAACATCTGTAAAAGTTTCTTCAAGATACACTCCATCTTCAAAAGTCTTATAAATCCTGTCCTTCAGCAACTTACTTACTCTTTCTTACTCTGCCATCAATCATTATTTTGAAAACTGTGCTTACCTGCTGTCAATTTCTTTGTTGCATTCTCTGGCTTGGTTTTCCCCTCTGCTGTGCCAAAACAGTGACTCAACACAGTTAGAAGTAAAGAAAGATCCTTGCAAAGGCCATTGGGTTCTGCTGAAAAAGTTCACCAGGACTGACTGCTTTTGAGTGTATGACCTGCTGGATTCCCTCACCACCTCTGCTATAAAACACCCCAGTAATCACAAAGGGGCACATCATATCTGTCATTATTATAGGCAATGCCCACGTACACCGTGTTCCTGAGAGTGAGCAAGTATTCCCTGTAAGTGAATGATGTACCTGGGCCAACTCTCTCAAGGAGCTAGTAGACAATCCCCAGTTTACAAGCACAACACAAAGCTGTGTCAATAGATAGTCATCAAAACCTCCATTTTACTTCTTCCATCCATCACTTCTACAAAACTTGAAGGGAATTGGGCTGGTGTCTTGCTGTGCAATACTAAGAGATGCTTGCGGCTATAGGAGATAATGGGCTTATATGCTTCCCCTTTGTTGTATCTACTGTTTGCTTTGTTTCCACATCCTTTGCAAGCATCAGTTCTTTGCATTGCAGGATGATAGATGTGCTTCAGGATGTGGCACAAAAAGTACTCTGAAGTTGATGAGAGTTAGGATCTGGAGGATTGTACAGCTAGGTTTTATGTGTGGCAACAGGAAACAGTTTTAAAACAGCAAAATTCTTTAGTAAATCATGTCAGTCACATCTAATGGAAATCTATAACTACCATCTCTGAAATAATCCCGAGAGTACAATAGTAAAATATTTCTATTGATTGTATATATTTTAATTTTGAGATTCACACTTGATCTGATTTGAAATGACTAGATTCAATGAAAATTTGATTCACATGGCTGGAAGAACTGTTTAGAGCACTAACAGCTGAACAGAGGCAGGGCTGAGCTCTCCAAAAGCATAAAAAAAACAGTGGTACAAAACCTGATTTTAGTTATTCCTCCAGTTGCGGAGCTCTCCACCCCTATACTAAGGTGACCAGCCCCTCCCAGAAACTAAAGGAATATTTATGCTGAGTAGCTGAGCTGCAGATTTTCCTGAGCTGTGTGTAGACAACAAAGCTGTGAAAAGCAGGATGGGGGCAGTGATGTGTTGCATCTGTGACTTGGTCTTGGGAGTTGAATTTTCTCCCCTCTGGCTATGCCAGCCAGCTCAGAGCTCAACACTTGTCTCCCGTGCCTTGAAAAGAACTGAGACAGTCATAATGGTAAATTTCTAACTGCTGCAGTAAGGAGACCAAGCCCACATGAGAACATGCCAACACATGCTCCTTTGGTGCAGGATTGTAGGTTGTTTCAGCAGCTGAAGTACCTGCTCCCACTGCGACTCTTCATTCTGGTTCCTTTCCTGGAGCCAAGGACCTCACTGGTTCGTGTCTTCATCTCTCTCAGAGAGAGATGCAGTGCTCCCCATAGAGCGAGGCGTGGGGAGCCTGGCCAGCATCCTGCTGGCAACGGTTGGATGCACTGATGGAGACTGGGAGTAGGGCTGGAGTGCTGTAGGTGTTGGTGGTCTGATGACAAAAGATTCAAAGACTGTGGACTTTAGTGACAGGCAGCAGCTGAGTGTTCTCAGCTCAGTATTTCTGTAAACACCATGTCTGTGTGTTTGTGTTTCTCCTTGGGCATGTAGTTTTAACTTTTTCCTTGTGCTTTTGTAGTAAAAGTACAAAGATTTAACTTTGTAAAGCTATTGGCATAACACCAAGTAGATTATACCAACTTTATGGAGTGGAAGGGCTCAGGAGTAATTCAGTCTTGTGGATTGATAATATTTAGAATTTCCATCACAGAAGTATCTGTGGGACACAGACAAAAAAAGGTCTCTAGTGCACTAGGCTTTGCTTATACAAGAGATGGTCTCAGGCCAAAGACTTGGCAATCAAAATGCAATGTTGGATGATCCTCTACAATTGTATGTGCTACTAGAAGATAAAACTGCATCAAGTGCATAATAGAATTGCTCTCACTTCACAAACCTGTCAGGGCAGATAGATAGCATTGCCTCATCTAATACCAGGTTCCTTCTGTGGGTAAATCCTTATTAGTTGAAGACATTATGCAATAGTCCTTAACAATAACTCATAATAACTCGTATCTGAAGAGAGGGAGATGAAGTAAGGAAGAGACATCACGGGTGTAGAAGTGTGATAAAGAAGGTGCAGCAAGTCCTCTGGTAAAGCAGCCACCAGGTGTTGTTTCACTCTGTGCAGAGAAGCCCTCCCAGCCCATGGTGTATTGTTTGCAGTGAAAGGCTCAGCCGAGCTATCGCTTAGGTCCGTACTGTCTGGGGTTCTGCAGCAAAGAACTGAGCATATATATTGCAGATGGAAAATGGTGCTGGGACTTCTGACAGCTGTCTTCACTGTTTGATAGAGGAAAAAAAGTAACCTGCCTCTGACAATGAACCAAGTAAGTGTGGGGGTTTTTTTTAACACACTTGCTTCAGAGAAAGAGTCCTGCCTGTGGAGTTACTGATCACATAGACTTGAGCATACATGAGCATCACTTTCTTCAGAAGATAAATAGAGTATGAGTGGTAAGCAGCTTTTTTAATGTGCTTCTTGTTTAGTTAATGGGAATTTCATAGACTACTCCAATGGGACCAAACAGACCAACAATGAGTGGTTATTTGAATAAACCTGGTGAATTTCATGCTTTTAAACTCATTTCACTGGTAAGTATTAGTCTATGCAGCACCTACATACTGTAAATCTCTTGTGTTTTGGAGGCTCTCTAGTCACTACATTTGGAAGGTAGAGTTTCTGGGGTAACTAACACAGAAAGAGAGCTAGGGGATGTAGAGGACTTCGGTATGTTCTCGTAAGCTATTGAAAAATTACCAAATGGCAAACTTCAGACTTTAGACAAATTACCATGGGCACCAAATGAACAAAAGAGCTGAATCAACAGTGTCTTCAGATACACTGCCTTGATTAGCATTTGCTGTGTTAGCAGGTCATGGTGGCAGCCTGACTCTCCAGCTCCTGCACTTTGGCCTCCATTGCTCTCCCGAGCCACCTACAGACCTGCATCCCTCCTCGGGGCAGAGGGCTCCACTAGGCAACAGGGAGCCTTGAAACAGGTACTACCTTGCCCAAAGCCTTCTGCACGGCTTTGAAGTTCTTGTTCCTCCTCCACAGACTGAGTTGTGACACTCCTGGGTTGGTCTGCTTTGGGGATTAGTGTACGAGTTACTCTCAATAGCTCCTTATTGTTTTTGGGAAGATTATCAAAGGTACAGATTGCCTTAGGTGCAGAGACATCTGAGGCAGATCTGTGTGCCAGCATTGGATTACTTGGATTGATTTACATGGGTGTAGCACCATGTGAACAGAGCTGCATTTCTCCTCAGCTGCCCAACTCACATGTCTGGCTTCAAAATCCCTGGTGAGGCAGATTTCTGTGCCTCCGTGATGTATTTATTTATTTATTTTAAAATCAGGTACCAGGAATCTGCTATTCCTGATACCAGAGAGCATGCTATGAGAGCTATAGAAGTAGCTACCCAGACACCTATGGCTGTATACTTGCTGTCCTTGTCACAGACAACTGTTTCTACAGCAAGGAACAATATAGTCTCCAGAAGCAAGTGAAAATGGGTGTGAGAACCATATGCTGTAGATGGAGAGGGATGGCATAGTCACCATCAGAAAGTTGCAACAAACAAACAAAGTTTGCCTTCTCCAGAGACTCTCTCTGTGGTCCTCAGTTTGGGGATGTCCATTAGAGAGGAAAAAAACCTCAGTGGGGTCAGGCTTAAGGTTTCTATTTTCCAGTCCTTAGAGTCAAAGGTTTTGGGAGTTTAAAGACTGGAGATGGAGCCCACATGGGAGGGCTTGCATTTTGTGAGAGGTTGTCCTCTGCCCAGGGAAGAAGCAGTATTGCTCCATCATGGCTGAGCACAGCAAATTTGTTTCTTTGTGTCTTGCTGTTTTTGCTGTGTTCTGCAGCAAACACAGTTCCCTTCCCTTCCCTTCCCTTCCCTTCCCTTCCCTTCCCTTCCCAGCATGGCAAAGGTGTGTGGCACATTGCACAGCAAGTAGCTCTTCACTTAATCTGATATGTGCTGCAGTCACAATTGTGTTGCAGTACGGTGCCATGCTCCAGCCTCAGATTTTCCCACATCTTTCCCAGTCTCCAATCCTTCCTGAGCGTTTATGTGAAGCCGCTTGTGATCTCTCAAACAATGTGTCTCTGCAAAAGAATAGGGTCCAACTAACAAAAAAAAAAAAAGTTCCACACTCTAAAAATAAGATGAAATTTTGGAAGGGCTATAAAAAACTGCGTCATTGACTGGGTCCGGATGATCTCCGTGAAAGAGAGAACAATATTTAATTTGTCTAAAATCCCAAATTTTTCTCAAAAGGCGCTATAGAAAATTGTTCAGCGACATAATGTAAATTAGAAAGTCACAGTTCCTACTTGAATGAAATTAATGCACACAGGATACAGCAAATATGGCATAACTACAGCACCACTCTTTTTTTTTTATGACCAAAGCCTTTATTTCCTTTGAAGATGGGTAATTGTAAGGAGTACATTACTTTTTCCTTCTCATGTAGAATTATTCTCCCCAGTCTCTCTATGTTGCACAGTGCATTACCTGCCAATGATTAAAGCTGGCCTCCTGTCCCTCTGGGTGTTTTCAGAGGCTGTGTCAGTGTCTCCAATGGGCTGAAGTTACCTAGCAGAAGACTCTGTACATGACCATAAAAGCACCCTATTTATCTTCAAAGAGAAAATCAAGAAGCCTTGACAGATCTCTTGATTATTTTTGTTTCCCTGTAAAAGGCTTTGCTTTTATTTAAATAATTTTTAAAAAGAAAATAAACTCAAAGCAAAATACAAATTTCTGGTATTGTTATCCCTGCAGGATTGCTACCAGGTTCACATGGCCGTTCTACCTATGGTGCTCATATCTGCTGAAATGTTATTAATCTCAAGTCATTGCTTCAAAGTAAGATCAGGCTGTTTACAGTGACCTGAAAAAGCGTTCCAGGATGCTTGGGCAGTACCAGCTTTATCTTTCAGAACACTTGCCCTTCCAGGAACAAAGATCCATTCCCTAGCAGCTCTATCGGGAAAAAAAAAAAAAAAAAAGACGCAAGCACCATAATTCACTCTTCCTGATGCACCAGAACAGAAACTAAGAGAACCTCATTTTGGCTACATGCCCTAGTGCCAGTGCAAGGAGAGCTATGTTTCAAATGTATTTTTTTGGCATTGCTTTGGCACAAGGAGGAAGCACTCGCTGCAGAAAAGGCATTCTTCTCATCCCTGCCTGTGAGGCTTCACTGCTTCCCTGGCTTTGCAGCCTCATGGTCTGGCACTGCAGGCTTCTCCTTGTACGAGTGGCAGGACAGGACATGGATGATTGCTGTCAGCATCCATTTTTGAGTACGATGTAACAAAATGTTCCCACTCGTTTTGAGGACTCGTGCCTCTATGTGACCATGCAGGAAACAAGGAGATGGTCCAAAACTTGCTTGAAACACATTAATTATAGATTACAGCCAAGACTGGGAACTTCAACCATACGTAATGTGAAACCCGAAGAACTGGAAGCAAAATTTGGCTTTGTCTACCTTATTATTTGATCTGGCTGATTTTTTTTTTTTTTTGGATTCTAACAGTATTTTTGGTTCCACAGAAGGGTCATTGTGATTAGCCTCTGAGGGATTTTGTTGACTCTCTGTTCCCTGGTTTAATAAGATGAACCTGGAATTGCTAGGGATATCTAGGGTTATTTCAGTCCAGTCCTTAGTCCCCTTCACTAATTAATGAAGCTCCAGGTTTGGGCTCTTTGCTGCTACTGAAAAGATTTTCAGAGCTTCAACTCTTCAATTATGAGAAACTTTGTTCTCATTTCTAGCTTTTTTTCTTCTTCTTTTCTCTCAGTAATTAAATTCTGTTTCCCAATCATGGATAGCAATTTATAGTTTAGCATATCCATGCCCCTGAGACATTGTGTCCACCTGCTTATCCTGTTCTACATCATGTTCACTGGTAACAACTGAAGCTGAAGGTTTGCTATCATCCTTGGATTAGTCCTGAGTTTATGTCTGGTTTTTCAAGTGCTTCTAGTCTCTCAAACTACAGTAGTATGGAGAGGTTTTTTACATTGTGGTACAACTTTTATTGTGGGACATCTTTGTCTTCTATGCTTCCTATTCCTTTCTTGAAAGAAAAAATAACAATTTGGGAAAATAATTCTTCAATATCTGGAGGTTTGGGGTGTGTGGAACTGGGTTATTTAAATGGTGAAAAAGATAAATTCAGATTTGGCAACATCTGAGCCTTGGCAGGAGATATATCCCAATTGTGACTCAGTCTGACTAGGATCAGAAATCAATTTTTCCCCCTAAATCCTCCTAAGGGCTTTATCAATTTGTCTATGCTGAGAATGTCTCATATATAATGACAAGTCTGATCTCTCTACGAGTTTTATGCTGGCAGCAGTGTTCTCCTACAGGACATCAAGAGGAGGGGTCATTTTCTCCTCAGTAGGTAGCATTTACATTTGTGAATAAATTAGATAACTAGGACTAAGAGCAGAGACAAGTATAAATGACTTCCCATTGCTAACAAGAAAAGATAAAATTGCTTCCTCTTGTGTTCTTCAAGAGAGGTGGAATGTCTTCCTTGCTGAATTGCTATATAGCCTCAAAAGCTCCTGGTATGGGGGAAATTCAAATTGACATGGATTTTGCCCTCCTTGGGCAGAGGAAGAGGTTAATTTCTGTGACCCACTTCTGGGGAGAATGATCTAACCTTTCAAATATACTGGTGATCCCATCACCACCTAGTGACCCTGCTCAAGAGAAGATTTTATTCAGAGCCTTTCTTGCCCTGAATATCTGTTTTCAAAAGGGCTCAGGATACTGAGTGTAGCAGCTTCCTGCCTTTTCACTTAGCACAAGGTGCCAACACCCTAGAAAGGCATGGGATTTCCCTCTGCACATTCCTGTCTGGTGGCTTGGCTTGGTGACTTAAGGTGGGCTCTCTGCCTTGAACACTGGATGCTCTGGCACCCCATGAGATGTCTGACTGTCCCTATTCCTTCAGTAACAAATTTGGGCACCAAATCAGAGCCTGGAGTCCACCCTGGGGCTGGCGTCATGAATGAATGTTCTAGGTCACTTTAAGAAGGGGCAGGGCAGTGGAGGGGAGGGTGGTGGTGCACCAACATAGCAGGTTCCTGCACTTAAGATCTTTCTTGAATTTTGCTTTTCTCTCACTGTTTCTTACAAAATCAGGAAATATACATTTCAGAAATAATGAGAAAATGATGAGGATCAACTGCATATGGAACTACTAGAAATATTTCAGGCTACAACTCCGCAGTCTGGAAAAAGGAAGGCAGGACAACCCTCAGAGAAGAACCTCATGGGGAGCTCCTAGACAGATAAAAAGAGGTACAATACATGCTCCTTTATAGAGCTTGCATTTCTATGTGTTCTTCAGCCAGCATTTTGGTGATTACTGTGTGTAACTTTGGGCAGAGATGGTGGCTTTTAAAAGCTGCATTTAACCCACTTCCCTTCCCAAAATGTTGCTGATGTGAGGACATTTGTCACAGAACCCTCTCTGTGAAAAGAATAAAGAGAAAAATACCCTCTCTAAGGTTTTTCTGAACCTAGATGCACTCATGCAATTAAAATACCCACAACACGAGTGGTGTGGTTTAACCCCAGTGTGCTGGGGGTACTGACAGCAACCGAGTCTCACACAGCTGCTCACTCACTCCCCCTCGGTGGGATGGGCAGGAAAATCAAAGGGAAAAAAGTAAAAATCCCAGGTTAAGACAGTTTAATAATTGAAACAAAGTAAAACATTATAATAATGATGATGATGATAATGATAATAATAGTAATAAGAAGAAGACAAAGAGATACAAATCCCGAGAAACACAATTCCGTTGCTCACCACCCACCAGCAAATGATTTGCCCGTCCCCAAGCAGCAGTTGGTCCCTCCCAGCCAATTTCCCACAGTTTTTATACAGGCCGTGATGTTCCTCAGGATGGAGTATTCCTTTGGCCAGTTTCCATCTGCTGTCCAGGCCATGGTCCCCTCCAGCTCCTTGTGCTCTTCTTTACTGGCAGTCCATGGGAAACTGAGCAGTCCTCGACTTAGAGTAAGTACTGCTCAGCAACATCAGTGTGTTAGCAGCAGTCCCGTCCTAAATCCAAAACACAGCACTGTACCACCGCCTAGGAAAAAATTACCACTATTCCAGCTGAAATCAAGACAGGGAGGATTTCACTTGACGAGTGCACCGCTTGAAGGGTGCTGTATTTAAGAACTTTTAAAGTGAAGTGTTAAAAATTACACGAGTGCACATAATTAAGAAACTGGGGGGAAAGGAATCACGTCTTTGTCTTTTTCTTTCACTTCTGGCGGGCAGAAAAGCCGGGCGCGCCGCGACCGCCAGGCGGCGCCAAGCCCCGCCTTAAAATTAGGAAAGCGATAAATAGGGAAACTTGAGCGTGCGAAGCTCGGGAGAAAAGAGCGTCTGGTGCTACAGCGTTGTCAGCGGCACACGTTCTAGGTAGGCACCGGAGGCTGTGGTTATTTGTGCCTGACAGGGCATCCTAAGCAAGCTAAATATGAATTTTGGGTACGTGCTAAAATAACACCATCACTTTTCACAGTTTGATCGAGGATAATATTCTCCACACTAAGCACTTTAAGCAAGCAAAAATACATTGACTCCTTAAAGAAAGAAATACAAAGGAGACTCCTCATCCTTTCCCACCCACCCGCAGGAGCTGGGGAAGCACAACCCTGCTGGAGCATCAAGAGGCCTTTTCGTGTGTCACAGCAGAGGTGTGGAGGGGACAAATGGGTTCCAGGAGTTTGATGGGTTCAGTACCCTCCTCTGCTCCTAAATAACTGGCACACCAAAGTACTGAAATGCAAAAAGCCTTCACCCCAGCTAAAAGCTTGCCATCAGCCTGGCTTGCAAAACTGTGGTGCCTCAGGACAGGTTCTTTACTTGTGGGTTTAGTCAGGTAAGTAAGTCCAGCTGCCAACTGCTGGTTTAAAACTTCCCTTAAATGCACTGGTGAAGAAGGTGTTGGGAAGCCTGGAGAAAGATTCTCATATAGATAACAAAAAGAAGAAAGGAAAAGGTTTGCAAGGAGTTCTTGTAGTTATGTATGCCAGATCTCAGAGGTGTTTGCGCTTAGGGTTACAATTAGAGTTGATAAAAACCACAAAGTCTAGAGCTCCAGGGACACTGCAACTACAAAAGGCATGCCAAGGGGAGAACAGCACTGCCACAACATTGCTCGCTCCACACCTTGCTCCTTGGCACCACCCATGTGGGAAAAGGCTGCTTTTACTGCTCTGCCCAGGGCTGGGGTCTGGGTTTACATCAGAAATGTTCTTTTGATGCTTTCACGCTTTACTGCAAAAGCTCAGTAATATGGCAGTCACCAAATCCTTAATATTGCAGATGCTTTGACCTGCACCTCTTCATGTGCTCTGTCATCCTCAACAGATTTCTCCATATAAAGCCTCTTTAAGAAGTCCTCAGTGACATGATTTACCTTTGCACCCTGGACTGTTTTCTGGCTGAGTCTTTACTAAACTCACAAACAGATTAGGAAAAAGTATATAAACTCAGATGAAGCAAAGCCCATCTTTCAGTCTCTTGGTGCTACCTATTCTGCAAGAGGGCACATAATCCTTCTAGTTCTGAATTTATAAAGTAGTTGGGGAAAAAAAATCTTTACTGTTGCTTGTCCTGAAATCCAAGGGTACCCCTGTCCTGCAGTGTGACCAGAGGCCTCTGACTCAGTACTGCAGCACATCCAGCAAGAGCTCATCCACAACTGCTCATTCCCTCTCCTCCATGAAAGATTACTCTTCTCTCTGAATATGAATGTGTCCTCAGATTTGAGTTTCTGCTGGCCTGCTTGCAGATGGATGAACTGCTGGGTGAACAGCTGGGTGCCTGTGTCCAAGGTTTCCCTTCAGCTTGCTAATGAGAGGTTTCCTGTAAAGGAAAGTTCCCATGAATGTTGGACACATCATGGATGAAACTACCCAGGTAGATGAACCAGCTAATGCTATTTAGCATGAGACACTAATTTTGATGAAAGGAAATCAGGCAAGATTATAAGCAGTCCTTGAGATTGGATGCAAAATCATATGCTAGGCTTTCCAAAGAGGTCTCATTTGGAAATAAATACAAATGGAAGGGATGAAAGGGAGTCTGAGCAGTGTGTATGCTCATTTGTGGTTAGTTACAAGGCCAAGACTGCTCCAGGTTTCCAGGTTTCTGCAGTAGCCTCAGTTGTGTATCACACTCATGCTCCTTCAGAACAGCCCGCCTGCTTTAGCCTTCTAAAATGATGTTGTTATTATATTATATTATATTATATTATATTATATTATATTATATTATATTATATTATATTATATTTTGTAATGTATTTATCTGGGAGACATCCACTTGGTTTATGTTTTTAGATATTGAAATAACAAGTGGATTTCACCCACTGCAAGTTTTTGCCTCTGAAGATGTGCTCATTATTGACCAGAAGGTTCATGCTGAATCTGCCATTGCCATTTTTGCTCCTCTTTGTATTACTAACAAGCTGCAGAGAAACAAGGTGGGTCTGAACTGTGCTCTGAAACTCTTAAAACCTAGACAAGTAAATGGAGTAACTGAGAAAAAAGGTAGTGAATAGTGGGGTTCTGCATAATTCAGAGCAGCCAAATTCTCAGTCATCTGCTCTCCTTGAAACTGTGGTGACAAGTAGGTGGGTCTGTACTTCCTCTTGCACTGCTGGCAACACCATTAAAATGTTAAAAAGATAAAGCAGATTTAGTCTATCCATTTAGTCCATCCATTTAGTGATTTTAACTTGCTACTCCATTTTCATATTCAATGAACAACTTCCTTTGGTAGGCTTCCCTCTGCACGGGAAGATTCAACATGTTGGCTTCTCTAAGGCACAAAGGGCCTGGACTCCAATCTCCCTCTGAGAAAGCAAGAGCTTTGGAAAGTTAGAGACTTCTCATCTTGGGGTGTTCATGAACCTGCAGACAAGATCCCAGGTGCTGCCCTGGCCTCGCCACACAGTAGTGTGACACATTTCTGCCAAGGACTCTACATGGTTTAGAGAACGAATCAATGGATTTCCCCTGTAGCTCCTGGTGTTAATTTTAAGAGGTTGCAATGTGTCTTGGCAGCCAAAATGCTCCTGCTTCCTTCAGAGAAGGAAAACTGCCTGAGGCAGAAACTGAGTCCTTGCATGTATTGCACCAGGCAGACCAAAGCTGGGAGAGATTTGGGGAGCTTTCTAAATACTGAACATGGAGTAATAGAAGCAGAAATAGAAAACAGGAAGAAAAAAGTTTGGTTTGCCTGAAACTCTAGTGAAGTGTGTTGCAAGCCTAAGGATTAAATCCTAAATCCCTGTCCTGAATCTGAGCTGCTAAGAGTTTTCCATCTCTAACTGAAGGTACGTGTTGGTATTTATACTGTGCTTGTTGCCATGAGATTCTATTTTTAATAGATAATATTTACACTATATATTTCAGGTGCTCAGTTTAACTGATTTTCTACCATGTGCACTGACTTTTGATGTTTCTTTGCTACTTGGACTGGAGAGCACACTGGATCATGGAGCAATGAGATATCCCTGGTGAGACTGTTAGGACAAGGATCGTTCCAGCTAACTCAGTGTGGGATCTCATGTGCCCTCTTGCAGAAGAGACAAAAAACAAGTAGTAATCAAATCAGACTGAAAGTAATCTTAGCCATCTGCCCTGTGTCATGGTGACCAGAAGTTAAAGATAAGCAAATTTACAAACCTAGTCTCAATAAAGTTGCTTGGTTTGGTCTTTATTTGTATTTCCCGGGAACTCTGATGGCCTCACTCTAGCAGATAGCTTTCAGATAAATGTTAACAAAGTTATGTGGAACAGATCTGCCTTCTTACTAATGAAAAACAGAACAGTAAAAAGGTAAGGAAAACAAGTCACAACTGGTCCATTGACTTAATGGATTTTGATTATTGCTATTTACTGGAATATTTGGCATTGGATCAGCCATGAGCAAAATGCTAATTTTTAACGGAGCCAGTAGTAACATGATCACTGCACAAGCTACAGAGGATAGGTGGGATGGTTTTGCTTTTACAGGATGGACCTCAAAACAATCACAGTTATTGTGAAGAAACCTAGTAATGAGAGATCCTGCATTGCTGAATGCCACAGAAATATCAGGAAATTATCAATTGCTAAAATGTTCCAGGCATTCAGAACAAAATCTTCAGTTCCAGTTCAGTTTATTATCTGCATTACATCAAATGTAGCACTTAGCCCCCATGCTTGGAGAAGGTGGAATTTCTATTTCAAATGCTCCAGTCCTTGGCAGGAGTGTCCAGTGCTCAGTGCAACCACAGGATTTTGGGTGCTGACCACCCTGTTTTTCAGACTTCTCAGCCCTGGCAGAAGCCATGGATTTCTCTCTCTCACATTTTTCATGTTGCATTGAGAGGAAGGCTGGCAATTCAGCAATGGCTTCTTTTTGAATGTCCTACATGTTCAGGTGGCCAGGTTACACAATGGATCTCAGAGAAGCACTAAAATGTCAGGATTATGATATTTCGTTTGAGGTTAACTAGGAAATGAAAACTGGTATTAACCTTAAAAAACTTGAGGAAACAGAGCATAGCCCAAGCAGCAGGGTAAAACATCTGCTGTAATAAGGTACCACTGACAGGAGAATGGGAATAATAGAGCCTGTAGTACTGAGACCTAAGTCTCAGCTGCAATATAATATTGCACAGCATTCTGCTGTAGAAGAAGGCTGTAGCTTAGCTGCTCTATGTCATTAATCTTGGTCAGCTTATTTGTATTACTGGGATTGATGCAATCTTGGGAAAACAGGAGTACTTTCTGCTCCATGAGCATACTCTGCAGCTTGAAGAGGATTTGAGAAGCATGCTTAGATTGAACTTGTGTTGTTTATGGAAAGGTTTCTATTAAAGCTAATGGTGTAAGTGGGGTAGAACCGGTCCCTCCTGAGAGACTTGTTTATAAGAAATTTATTAGTTTGCATAATGGAAGCAAGACTCTTTTCTCTTTGCTGCATAGATCAGTTGTGTTTACTAATTGGGTAAAAGGTGATGGCCTTGCCACACCCCAGAGTGTTGGACCAGAATGTATTTACAGAGGTGTGGGATTGTTTTGACAAGGGCTGAAAGGCTGGGTAGTTCTGACATTTGTGTTTTTGATGATCTAGAAGTACAATTGTTCCAAAAGATAAAAATAGTGATTAAATATTTGTGATTGCAACGAGAAATTACGGATATTGCAAATACAGGAAAGACATAAATGAAAGTAAGCCAATGTTTAACTAGTGATGTAAGGTACACAAAGGTATTGTAAACTAGCCATCAAGAGAAGAATGCAGTAGATAATTTGGAAGGTTTTTAACGTTTATGCTCACATTTATGTATTATAAGCTATGAGATCCTGTTTGCTGACAAACCTTTGCTTCCTTAGTAGTACAGCAACATACAGACCAGTTCACTGCTGGCTCCAGAGGCTCAGCAGAGAGGCTGACATTGCTGCAGGTGACAATGCTTCAGGCCCTTTTTTAGCAGCTGCAATAAAGTCTCTTTTGCAAGCAAGAGACTGAGAGAAAGGAGCAGAAGCCAGATTTCCTATCACTGCCCCTATTATTCCCTAATAGTATCTTTGGTTACACTACTTACATAAAGAGACTGAGTGTCAGCTGCAGGCAAAGGTGAAACTTGTAGCTGTAATTAATTTGGAGCCCTTTGCCAAATGCTGTCATTACTGCATGCTGAGGCTGCTAGTAGGTCTATGCTGGGATGTAAGCACTCCTCTTTCCAGCAGGAAACAAATTCCCAGGAAAAAGAAGAGGGTAAAAAACTCCTGCTGTTGCCCTGGGGTGTGCACAGGGCCTCTCTGCTCATCTTTAGCATCATTAAACTCCTGATTCAGTAGAACAGAAGGCAGCCAACAAACAGCTTTCACTATTTTCCCTTGCTCTTTGGCAATGCGCGCTGTCTTCACTGCAAGCAACTGCACTGCCTGATGTTAATTTTGGTGGCTATCTGTTGCAAATTGCTGACTGTTCCTTTCTGGCTGATAACTGCTACCCTGCTGCCAGACTGCTTTTTGGCTACAGATTAAAAATGTGAGCCTCAGGGAGATTGGATGTAGGAGGAAAGAGAACAGCATTGAGCAGCAGAACAGACTGCTACCCGTCTTTTCCCACAGTTAAGAAATATAAAATGGTTTTAAATTTCTGGTTCATCATGAAAGCTCTATGAAGGTTTGTAAACTTTATATTATATCCTCCAATAAGGATGTAATACATGTCCTGGGTAAATAGCAAACATTTGTTTCCAGCAGTCTGTGAGCTATGCAAGATCAGTCTTGCATCCCAGAGAAAAGTCCACACCAAGAGTTTTTAGGATTTATCTTTAAAACCTATTTAATTGTAAACATGAAATACTTTTTTAAGATGCATATAATATGTGACAACTGCTTAAAGAATAAAATGTCTCTGTGACCGCACAGGAAAACATAAGCACATTCAGTTCAGGAGAATTATTTTAGGGTGTTTGTGTAAGTCAGTTTAGAAGAAGACAAATAGAGTACACTGTGTTTTAAAGTCTAGTGGAAGAATAAACATACCTCTAAATCACATTGCACAGGCTGAGTCCCTCTGATCTCTGAAGATGTGATGGTGCTTGCATTACAAGGAACAAGGGGTGATCTTAAGAACATCATTTTCCCAGAGACAGGGCAAGAAAGAGATGTACAGATATATTCTAACAACTCTTTATTTTGCACAGAGAGTAATTAAGCAAACTCAGAAACACATAAAACCATTTTCAGTAGGGTATTAGTGAAAGAAATTTTATCTTTGAGAGTTTGCAGAGCAGAGGTCATTCAGGAGGAGCACTGGGCTAAGAGTGAAATGGCTACTCAGAGCTCAAAAGATCAGAAGCCTGGAAAGTGGCACAGGTTGGGAAGGGCATGACTAAGAAACATGAACACTGGTGGAGAGGGCCCCATCTCAGCCCAGGAAAGAAGTTTGCAAGAGCAGAACTGCTTCCCTCAACCCATGCCTCAACCCTTGCCAAGGGCAAAGGAGAAGTGTAGAAATGGTCTCCCCAACATGCCCTGGGATTTTTCTGTGCTGTTTGGGTTGATGACATTTGCTGTATAAAACAGGAGCTTTTCATTTGATTCTCACCCTGCACTCTGACAAGACTGACTGTATTTAAACCACTCCAACTGATGTTTCTTTTTTTCTCTTTAATCCTTGAAAACTGTCTTGTCTTCCTAAACCATCTACTCCACTGGTCCAGTGTCCTTGGAAGAAAGAAGTGTTACGAAATAAACTAGCACACAAACCACATCCGGCAAAACAACTTCAATGTCAACATTAGTGACAACAGGGGCAACATTAATGACAACAGGGGCAATTTGGAGCTCACCTTACTCAGCACAGCAGAGATTAATGCCATCGTACAATGGCTGCCTGGCATGACTGGTTGCCTTCACTTCCCTGGAGAGTGGCTTACTTAGATCCTTTAGGATGACTTTGCCCTTAAGGTTGGGTTTGTCAGACTTCTGTTCTTCCTGCTGGTCTGGACTCTGCAGCTGGTTCACATACTAAACTTTCACCTTGAAATTTGATATTTTTCATTTAAACCAAACTGGAGGTCTGTCTAGCCTTGAACATCTAACAGCTTGGTGTAACCCGCACTATGGGGGTGTATTGCTGAGGGGAACTATGACTTTAGCAGTTACTAACTACACTGGCAAGTGTCATCTGTGCTTTGTCATCTCCTGCCCTGCACTCTACACTCACTGTATGATGGTTTTCAATCCATTTTAGCCTTTCCACGTATCAATTGCTCTGTCTGTAAAACTGGAATAGCAACTTCTCTTCCTTTATCTTTAATTACTATAAAATGCTTGAAGGGCTTGAAATAAAAACCAAGGCAAAATTAAAATAAAGAAATTATACACAGGAGTGCTGAAAATGCTTAAATATTCTGATCTCTTTCTGTCACACTGGAAGAGTCCAGGTATTTTTCAGTATTTTCCTGTTTTCAGTAGGGAGTCTTGCTGAACATTTTGCTTCACCTTCATGACGTGATGACGAGAATTTAGAAAACCAAAGCAATTTGCTGCCCTGCTGCTGGGCCACATTGCTTGCTGACTTACTTTGGACATCTGGAAGATGTTGTTTCTTAAGGACAATTTTTGGATGGCAGAGCTGATGATGTGTGTTTATAGCACAGGCTGCTGCTGCTAAAGCCAGTACCTGGGCGAGTTACTGTGAAATGAGAATGTTCTGGCACCATGGGAGTCTCTGCAGCAATTTTGGGTGCTAGCAGACAGCATTTGCTGCAACTGCTGCCAGAGGTGAGCAGCAATGCTAGATTTCTACTTGGATGAATAACTCCTTGTAACTTTGACAAGGTAACAAGTGAGATGTGAGAGATATAGGAGGTCACCTTGCAATAATACAGAATTAGGACAGCTCCCCTTCTCCAGGTTTCTCAGCCTGCAGAGACCTTATAGTGTTGTAAAGAGCAGTGTCAAACAAGAGGTCTTCAGAGCAGGGACAGTGTGACTGAAAAATATTGTAATGCAGGATATTGCTCCTACAGCCAAATAGAGGCAGAAGTAGAGAGTTGAAGCAGCACTACTGGAATGTGTGTCTTCCCACAGCCAGTGGGAACCCAGTGAGGGTTTTCATAGCTCTGTGGTGCTATGGAGCAAGTCCTCTTCTTAAAATCTAACTTAGGCCAGAAAAATCTGTTTTAGCTAAGCTTATTCTGGAGATATTAGCAAACAGAAGTACTGTTTGTTCCTTTTTTTTTTTTTTTTTAACCAGAGAAAGAAAAACAAAACTAACAAAATTTTGATGGTTTCTAAGAGGTGGCACTAAAAATGAAAATGACTTCCTACACTTAGTGCTATGTGCTCCTGGGCTGATCAAGCTTGAAACCTACATGCAAAACCAAGGCAGAAAAGTCTTGACATGCTGCTGTGTTTTCCTTTTAAGGAGAACTTTGGTATTTTGTATGGACAATGTGAAATGGCTGAACAAGTTTAAACCTTTGACTTTGCAAGAATGAACCACGTCAGACATAAAAGCTTCAACTGTTCAAAATCACGGTGCTTGGAGTAACTGGGTTTTTTTTAGCTTCACTGCAAAGATGAGCAAACATTTCTTATTTAAAGAGGAAAGAAGGGATTAATCTAGTTTTAAGACTTGACAACGTATGAACATCATTGCACACTTAGCATATTCCAGGCAAGAAATGTCACCCATTGTTAGCATTATTGTTGAAGAACAACAAACTTGTTTGAAAGACCTATAGGCACTAGAGAATTTTCATAGGCCTTGGTAAACAGTCAATTGTCCATATTTTAAAATATTCAAACCATGCTGCTCTTCTGTTTTAAATTTCACTTGTTTCACATCCCAATCATTCTGTCTGGTTAAGCCTGGTTTGCAGGTTAGACCATACGGATGTCATGATTTATTTTTGTTTTGATATGCTTTGATAGATTTTGTTAGTCCCAAATTCAGGAATTTGCTCCGTTTCAGGGAATACCTAAAGCATAACTTAAATTTTAACTTGAAATTGAACATGTTTCTGGGTATATGTTAGTAATGTGGTTTGAAGTATTTCTTTGCTCACAATGTTTTCATATTGTGAAATTTCTAGACCTAGAGAATGTTTCTCAGGGCTTTTGCTGGACCTTCCCTACTATCCATGGGAAGAGCTGTGCTAAGTAACAGTGTTAGCTACTCTTTCCAGACCCCATCTCTGGAGCCCTCTTGATCATTTCCCTATCCTTCATGGAGCTGGTGATCTTTCATCATGTACTAGGGAGTTATCATGGATCCCTCGCCTGGCTAACCTCATGCCCACTGGGTGGGCGCCTTGCCACGCCAGACATGTGACTCATACTGCACCTTTCCCTCATGTATTTGGACTTTTCCATCTGGTCATTTCCATTCTGCAGTAGCTTCTCCAGGGCTGCTGTACATCAGATCACAGCTATCTTGCACTCAGCTCTGTTTCAGTCTCTCCTTCAGTACCCCTGCCATTCTGCCTAAGCAGTAGGCAGAAAACTATACTCATAGTTACTTTTCCAAAACTGTATGTGCCCACACCTAGCTATCAGTTTCATCACCATTAGATGTTATTTTGATAGCTAGGTTTCCTGTTTTTCAAGTTCTGAAGTGCTTTGCTTTGGCCTTTTATAGTAGCATTTGCCTTTCATCTTCATGACTTATACGGTAAACCAGAAACAGTTTTTCCAGTAGTAGTCACATCAGGCCTGTAAACACAGCTAAAGGTCTGGTTTTATTGCCATAACTATCAAGAAATATGCATCCTATTGTCCTCAACAAACAGCTTCCTCCTTCTATTACTCTCCCATATAATTTTCAAAATCACTGATTTCCCAGCTCCAGGTAATCTTGTGTTTGAGTATAGTCTGTAGTCTAGGTGTATGATTCTAGGTATATGATCTTGCTTCTGGCTGCATTAAGTCTACTAAATGTGGCTAAGCAAAGTTTAATAAAGTGCAATAAGAGTAGGAACATGTCAGCTTTTACTGCTTGGCCCTTCCCTTTACTGTTTTACAAATCTACATGGCAGTATTTTGCTCCTTGCTGACTGGTTTGCTGGGAGTACTACGTCTGATCAGCTTCATTTGATTAACATAATTATAAGATTTTAAGGAAAAAGATGTGTAACTTTGAGGATATTAAAGAGGCCATCAACAATTTACTGGTACCACACCAATGGAAATATGCACTATTATGTCTGCTTCATCAATTCCAGAACTTGACTAGCTAACTTGAAAAATTCTTTTGCATATAAAAGAAAGTTCTTATCTTCATGAACATCTTTTCCATCAGTGCTTTTTTTTTTTTTTTTTTGGCTGTGATCATTCTGAGAATAGTTTCAAAGTGTATCTTATAAATATGAAGGCTGTTTGCATAATCTAGTATCAGTTCTGAATTTAATGCAAATTCTCATCAAACAGAAGCAACACTGAAGGTGCTGCAAGCTTCTATCACAAGTATTTTGGTCCAAAAATTAACCACTATTCCTAAGCATAAATTTATGATGAAAATTATTGAAAGATTCTCAACATATTGTATTTTAATCTCAAGTACTGTTAACTAGGAAGGTGATGTCTTTTCAAGTACTAGAGGAAATAAATGCCATACAATGTAATTGTTACTGAAAAGCAAAAATAAAAAACAAATCAAACAAAACAAAAAAAACCCCCAAAAAGTCAAAACAAAACAGGATAAGATGCAGTGAAAGATTAAAACCACAGAAAAACTTAATGAAGTGAGATTCTATGGATAAGGAACCAAGTTTTCAAATTTGAATCAGCCATTACTTGATTATGGTAGGTTAAATACCCTTACAAGCAGTTATCCTTAACTGCTGGGGCAAGGCTTGCCCACCTAACAGAAAAAGCAGCAGCAGACACCAGCAGCTGCCAAATAAGGCCAGAGGATATACATATCCAAAATAAGGGATACCTTCCTCTTCAAGGAATGTTGGTTGACCTACACCAAAATATTTACTGAGCTGAACCATCCTTATCTGCCCATTTGTACAGACATACATGGACGTGTATACACTGAACACAAGTGATCCGTCTAAGGGCAGCAGTAACTGGGTAAAATTCAACGGGCTACTGGAAAAAAGTAAATAATTGTTTCCTACCCATGAGTTAGAGGCCCCACATTGCAAAAGAAAATTACAAGATCATGCACAAAGAGGTTAGTTAAGAAACCTTTAGGAAATACTGAGAAAGATTTTGGAGGACTGCTTTTTTTTGGGAGCAAAAAAAGTCACATCTTCCAACTATCTTCTTCTTTTACACTAAGCTACAACTCTCCTCTGTAATCTTCCTGATGAACAAAGGTGTTTATGTAAGCTAAGTGGAACACTACTGCATGATCTAGACCTTTACTATGAAAGCAGCTGAGGACGAATTTTTTTCTCCTGATAAGGAGTCATCAGCATATTGTCATCCTGAAATTTGAAAAATTACAAATATCTAATGCAATTTCTGGTTTTAAAGTCTATGACTACAATTGGAAAATTCAGAGGATGAACAATCACAGAGAATGGTAAGGTCATGCAACAATGACAGCTCAGAAAAAACATTTAGGTAAAGATTTTTCTTTAAAAAACACCTAACCATGTACTAGTTTGGAAGATACAAGTTTAAAAACTGCACAGAATTTTCTTGCTTTTTGCTCATCCTGTTCAAAACCAAACAAATCATTACTGTGAGGTTTTTTGGTGTACTGGGAGGGAAAAGAAAAGGTTCAGTAAGTGGAAAAGTGATAAGTTTTGAAAAGGAAAATGCCATCTGCTCTAGTAAGTAATTTCTAGAACGTCCTGTAATTTTGTTATCCTAAATATCACATGACATGCATGATTACAGCCATTTCACTGAACCCCTTTACTCTATATTTTTCCCCATGGAAAAGTTTTTTGGTTTGTTTGTTTGTTTTTTTTTCACAAAAAGTAACTGCTTTCAAATGCTGGTAATTTGTTTTTGCAAGAATTCCAAGGTGGAACCATCCTTTGTAAAAATATTTATTTTAAAATATTTTTTCTTTTTCTTTATTAAAAAAAAGAATATAACCTCACAACAATCATATTTTACACAAGAGGTTTATGATTGATGTCATAATCATTTATATCACATCTGGAAACTGTCATAAATAACATATAATGAATAAATTGTTCAACTGCAATGGTTCCAAAAACTTCAAAACATTGAGACACATCTGTTCCCCTAAGTCTAACACTCTCTTTAGCAAAATAAACAAGATTTTGCATTTTTGAATATTTAGAAAATGACTTTTCAGTCTTCCATTTCTACACGAAGTCCCCATTGTTCCTTGAACTGCCGGAGATACATTTCTTGGTCCTCAGATGATTCACCAGATATCTCTTCCTCATAGAGTCTGAGCAAAATTCCATCTTTGTTGGGATCATCATACTTGAATACACCTTCACACACCTGATTTTCAACATGGGACAAAGCAGGCATATACAGTCTTCCACTGTGAGGATCCCAGTCAACTAAAATGGTCTGCACACCTTCTTTCTCTGTGAGGCCCTGTGTGATTTTTCCCAGCTGATGATAGGATATCTGCCCAGATTTTTCAGTATCCAGGTCCATGAAATCGATACAGGTCTCACTTGGCAATTCATCTGCTGCATCGAGCACCTTCGAATGAAGTTCCTCTGTTTTCTGTCCCAAACGAAGGCCTGCTACCCTTATCTCTAGCTGGGGAGAATATGGCTGTCCTGTTTCCATATCAACCAAGTCCCCCAAAGCAACCTGTGGCTCACCCTGTATCCTCCCGGGGGCAGAAAACTTCTCATCTACTTTCTGACCAGGACTGAAGTCTTCAGTCCTTACGTCATGCTCATACTCTACAACCCCTGCATTTTTATCTCTCCAAGTATTCTGTGTTCCAGACCGGCCATCAGATGTCCAGCTTCCAGTATGGTTCCCTTCCACTGAAGTATCTTCTTTGAGTGAAATCTCCTCACATGAAAAATCAAGCAAATATTTTGCTTTCAGCACTTGTTTAGAAGGCAAATCCTTTCCTTCAGTGTCATTGTAAACACTGTTATAACGGAGACTTTTCCTTCCCGACAGATGTCTGGATTCCTTGCAGTCATCCCCATTAAGAGTGATAAGGTTGAGCACTATTTTTTCACTTGGTATGAAAACCCATTCCTCGCATTTGTCAGTGCATTGCCATACCTGGAAAGTAAGAAATATTTTGAGTGAAGTATAATAAAAATACCATCTTGCCATCTTGCTGCTTCTTATACTACCATATATTTTTAAAATATAAGGCTAGGTTAGACCTTATTAGAAGGTTATTTTAACTTGGGGAAGAAGAAAGTTCATAACATAAACAATCAAGAGTGTCAATATGCTCTCCTTATTTTTTCTATATAAAGTAAAACTATATTATGATCAGTTTTAATATCCCTTTCCTTCCCTTCCCCATGTCAAAATACTGGTAAGAACAATTCTGTCAAATACAGGTTTTGTTCCCAAACCAGCAGAAACTCATGTGACTTTGGAGAAAACATCAGTCTGTTCTTGGACCAAAGATTACTGAATCTATTCCACTCCTTTTAACCAGTGAAGAGAAAATGCAGTCACAACCAGTTCCCACAAGCAGTTTCAGGTAACATGTTAATGTATAACTTACAGAGAATAAAATTATACCAGATTTCCTTTCAGAGAGGGAGCTGCACATCAGATTGAAGCACAGTGTACAGAGCCTGCACTGTGTAGTCTGCCACAGGCTGCTCTTGTGAGTCTGTGCAAAATCGTCAAATTAAACAATAGGGATCTTTCTGAAATGAGTAAAATTTTTGACAGAAATCAACATTATGTGGGCACTGGTGGAGTGAATAGGAAAACCAACCAGAAGGTGCATTTCAGTGCTTTCAAGCTTGAATGGAAGACTAAGACCACTAACTGATGTACCAAGTAGTCTGAAAGGTCGCACAGGTCAGAAATGCTGGAACAAAACTTATTCCAAGTCCCCCCAGCCACACAGGGTGCACATGTGGAACAGTCTGTATGTTGGGAAAGCCAGAGAGCATCATTAAAATACCAAGTCCATATTAATTTGTTCCCTTAACATTGACTGAATCCAGAGAAATAAAACTGAAACTCCATGATGGTCACTAAAGAGTGCAATGAACATTAAAAAATTCCCAACATTCAGATTACATATTTATTAGCGAAAAAACCTCTTGGAGTTAGGAGTTTAGTTTGCTACTGAGTGGGAATTTTTCACCAAGTAGCCCTTCATGCTCTTGGACTTGAAAGAGCTCTGTCCTGTTAGCTCCCCAAGAGACGCAGCTATCTGCCAGTACCATGACCTGCATCCCAGGGACAAAACATAAAGAACAAGACAGAAACAGACCTTTTACTTGGGCCTGTAGTGACAAGGGACAATAGTTTTAAAATGAAAGAGGGTTCATTTAGACTGAACATAAGGAATCAAGTCTTTACTTGAGTGTGGTGAGGCACTGGAACAGGTCTTCCAAGAAGCCGTGTATGCCTCCTAAGTGCAAGTGCTCAAAGTCAGGTTGGATGGAGCTTTAAGCAACCTGCTCTCGTGGCAGATCAGGCATGTCAGAGTGGTTGAACTAGATACCTTTGAAGGCTCCTACCAACCCAAACCACTCTGTGATTCCATGGTTCTGTAGTACAACCACTGCCTCCTCAAGTGCAGGAGGTATTTCTGTGCACATCTGAACATGCCGCAGCAGTAGCTGCTCCAATCCTTCTGAGCCCTTATGCACTCAGTCTCTCTGGGAAGGTTTCTCCTGTCACCTCTGCACTTCTCTAATCTTCCTCAGCAAGATCAGCATGTTGAAACCAACTCCCTTGTATCTCCCATCCCACAGTGTCATGCAGATTGGATTAACACTGAAGTCTTCATTCATTATTATAATTGCATGTTTATGGTTGAGCAACTTGCTTAAAGATACCTGTGAGAAAGTTCTGTTGAGCTCATGATCTGGAAGCCAGTAACATTTCATAGACTTTATGTATTCTTTCTAAAAATCAACAAACTTTGCAGAACTAAGACATTTGAGAATTTTTTTGCAAAAACTGTATTTAACAGGGCTATCTAAATAACAGAATGTCATTGTTTATACATTTCTGGGTTCAGGAAATGGTACAGTATTTCAAAGTATTCTTGAAATCCAGGTTAAATTATCTGTATGATGCACATGTGTTAAACCCTTCACAATCACAATTAAGTGGAAAAATCTGGTAACATCCAGTAATTGTCCAAGAAAACATAATGGTATTTCTGTACTGCTTAATTGTCTTCCCTTCTTGTTTCTGAACTCAACAAATTAATAACTTTTGTCTAACTGACTTTACACAGTGCTTCATCTTAGATAAATTTACGGAGTTCTGACACCCTGACAGACCTTGCCTAGTGCACCTCAGACCTTGCTTAAGGCAATGACTCTCCCCAAACCAACAGCTCTGTTCTGATCATTGCAAACTTGAGTCATTACTCTGTTTTTCTTGCATTTAATAACTCTGGATGTGGTTTTCTTCTCTCGATCTCAGTGGCAACTAGAGCTTTTATCTGGAGGTAGCCACAGTTTCCTCCAAGACTGCTTGGAACTCTGGAAAACACACAGCTCTGCTGTGAGTGCCAAGGCTGGCAGTGACCTCCTGCAACAGAAGACACTTACCAGGTTTGTTGGATGTTTTTGTTTGTGGATGTGAATATACTTGTGCACCCAATAGCATGACACTGAAATAAAAAGGAAAGCCAGCGTGGTAGGCATAATATATCCAAATGTGATTGTTATAGTCTCATCTTCTGTTTTATCTGTTAATAAAACAAAAGTTTTCATTGTAACAAGCAACTTCTTAAGGTATGTAGATAGTAATATTTGCAATCACCACATTGCATTTTGGATACAGAACGCAAATGTTTTAGATAAATAAAGAATTTGCAGGAAATTAAAAAAAAAATATTTGAGCTACAGGACAATTATTATCGTCTAAATGATAAATTAAATTCTATAAAGAAGTAACAACATCTCCCTGAGGTTCTCCTGTTGCTAACTTCAGAATGACCCAGCTCTGCCACTCCCAAACCGCATTCAAGGAGAAAAAATACTCTCCATGCACTAAAACTCAAAGAATGCAGATAGTATTCTTCAGAGGTACTGACGTACCTTCCAGTCAGTTCAAGCTATGCTTTATTAGAGGCAAAGTTTTTTCAGTGGTACAAGTGCACAGAGAAGGGAGAAACCGTGCTAATTATCACTCTCAAAATGGATACATAAAAAACTCCCAAATTCAATCACCATGTTTTTTTCTAACTTGCATCTTCTTTGTTTTTAATTTGCTACCTCGTACGTACCTTTCAATGTAGTAATGCAATGTTCTTCGGAAAAGCCACTGTCCAAAACTGGTGTGGTGACATGTATCTGTGCACTGACACAATAAGCTGTTCCAGGTTCCAACCAGGGAACAACCAAGGTGTTGTTGCTGATGGAGAAGAACCACTGGAAGATATTAAAAAATATTTTCCCCCCTTTAACTCCTGAGCTACAGAAAGGTCACGAGCATACACATTTTCTAGAAGGATTGATACTCTAAGAGCTGCCAGCTGCATCCTTTTCTTCCACACGCAATCAACATTCAAGTAACTTGTTAAGTCACATCCTCTCTGATTATTTTCTCTTCCAATCAAAGATTCTTGTACGACCACTGAACAATTTCATGCTTCATATGAACAGGACTGTTGGACACTACTGGCCCACATTCTTGTGCTGATGTTGCCACAGAGCTAAAGCATCACTCCAGCCCTGTCCTGACACACAAACCAATGACAGGGACATGGTATAGTTCCACAAAATATTTCAAACTGGGCTGTTCTGGAAAAGACATGAGCCTTAGGGTAACAGGATTTATGTAGACCTTGGAGTCTAAAGTAAAGTTATTGTTATATTTCCTGCACCTTTGTGAAAAAACCCTCAACAAACCAGCCCAACAAAAACCTCCAAACAAACAAAGACAACCAACCAAAACACCAAACCACTTTTGTCTACTACACTTTGCAAATCTTGGCATTTCAAGAAGCGCAGAGCACAGATTTAATAGGAGCAGTTCCACAGCCTTGTCACAGCTTACCCGCTTCTTTGTTTTTTTGTTGAGGACAGACACGTTGTACTGTAGGCCAGGATACACTTGAAGCAGAGATATGGATTCTTCCTCAGGACTTCTCTTCCACTTCTCAGGAGCAGTCAAAATGATTGAAATAGATCTGTCAGTAGAAGATACTCTTACCATAGGTGGATCTATTTTAGCTGGAAAAATGAACATATACAAAAAGTAGTCAAATTCAGCAGAGCCACACTGGTTTGACCAGTTTCATCAAATCGATGATATTACATCTTTACAGTGATAGGGGAGTCTAAGTAGAGCTTTGAAAAGTTTATTTATATTCGTAGAAAATTATTTGATCAGATAACAAAGAGGATCTTTACAGTGAGAAAGTGAACACTGACTTGGAATTTTGCCAAGGAATTTATGGGGCTTTGCAGGATAAACCACCTTGAAACTCAATTTACTAAAATAGGCTGAATTACCAGTATGGTCTTAGATTATCTGGCACAGATAAGAAATATTGGGCTCTAGAGTATGCTTACTGATTGGTTTGATAAAGCCTGTTCAAATTCAGAGTTATTTATACTATGAATGTGTCACAGATTTTATTTCCCTTGAGTAAGGCTTTACCATAGCATTATAAAGAATTCAGTATATACCAGACTA
Source organism: Irena cyanogastra (assembly GCA_013397155.1). Taxonomy (NCBI): domain Eukaryota; kingdom Metazoa; phylum Chordata; class Aves; order Passeriformes; family Irenidae; genus Irena; species Irena cyanogastra. The sequence continues at coordinate 406,747 of VWZV01012806.1, read as the reverse complement.
TATATATATATATGTATCTCCAAATTCCAATTTTTTAATTTAAATTACTTCTTTCAAAAGCAGAATATAATAATAAGCGTGAAACAACTGAAAAAAATGTAACTTCATGCTAAAATTAAAGTATCATACACTGTGAAGGCACGTGCAGTCTGAGCACACATTGTTAATCAAGGCCATTGAACATCTGGCTGTGTGTTTAGCTCTCCTTACTGTCTGTTAGAGGGTTGAATCGTGTGGTCTCCACCCAGTCAGAGCATGCTCCATTTAGGAATGCTTTAACACTTGCATAGTATTGTTCTTCATAGTCAGAGGTTTCACTGGAGAGATCACACCACGTTCTGTTTATATTCCTGCATTCTGGCTTTCTAATCCATTTGCCAACACCGTATCTATATCGAAAAGAAAGAGAAAGGAGCTGTACAAAAGCTATTTCCATTATATTAGTCACCTCATAATATTATTTTCTCTGCTTTATTATGGCTGATAAAAGAGTTTCCATGTTTAGCAGAAATCTAAAATTTCAAGGAATCCCAGCTTCAGCTGAGATGAAGCACAAGACTTCCACAAGTTTTTAATGAAAAATAAATTAGAATAGGCCCTATCCAGAAGAAGCCAGATGAAACGAACTGGGATGTTAGTGATACCAATATAAGTCAAGCTTTGCCTGTGCAGACCAGAGATCTCTCAACTTCAGTCTCCAGAGCTTTAGTTTAAATTCTAAACACACAATAACAGACACAGGATGACTATTTATATGGAAACAAAGAGTTCAGTCAAAATGGTCAGTGACTCATCCTCCAGTACGGACACAGATGATGCTCAGGGTCTCCAAGATGAATGATAGGAGACTACTCATTCCTGCCTGATGCCTCATTTTCTAGTTTAAAAGACTCAACTGGAACACAATGAACTTCAAACCCCTTCTAGCTGAAAAAAAGGCCATATATCTGCTACCAACGATGCCTCGGTACTGACCAGCTCTTACACACTGATAGAACAAACCAAGATTTCCTTGGAAAATTCCTGTTTGGATTTGCTCACAAGTTCCTGCTCCTTAAATTCACAGAAAGAATCTCCCCTTTGGCTGCTAATTAGTAAGGGCCTGTGGCAGCTTCTGCCTGACTGCCGGATCACTCACCAGCATTTTCCATCCATCTCAAGGCCCTGCTCCCCTGGGTGGGTAGAGGCACATGAGCACTGGACACATTTTTGTGTTCAGTGTGAAAGATGGCCATACCTGTGGCTACAGACCCTCCACGGACCAGCTGGCCCTTCAGAGTCAGTGCAGCCAGTTCTCTCTGAACATTTTACCTTCCATGCAAGTCCTGGTTTCCACCAAGGACAGGGTTAATTTCTTGCAGTAGCCATAAGTGGTGCCTGGAGCTGTGTGGGCATGGCCAAAATCCTAATTTTATTTGATGCCATCTTTCATTGATGCCAGGGCACAGGAAAAGGATCTCTCTCTCCATTCCAAGAAGAAAGGTGTTCCTTTCCCATGCAGGAAGCGTGGTGGATGGAGCAGTGTGGTAACACTGGTCCTGACCAGAGGGAACTGTTTGGGTGGCACGGCTGTGGTCGGCTCGAGCTCTGCACTCTCTCTTTTGTACATTTTTTTCATTAATATTGCTGCTGTCACTGCTCATTGTCTTATCTCATTGCTATTTCCAGTAAATTGTTCTCATCTCCATCTGTGATCTTTGCCTTTTGTGCTTCCAACTGGAGGTGGAGGGGAAGCGAGTGGCACCATGTGTTTTTTTAGCAGAACTTCTGAATTGGAGAACACAATTCCTAAACAGTGATAATAATTACCGTTCACCCTGTAACTGCTGAGCACTCCTAAGTTACAGGAAACTTCTAGAGACCAACATTCATTCTACTGTTCTGAAAATGGTCCTAGATTGAGGGAAGTGTAAATATTAGAGGTAAAGACTGGGAGCATTACATAATCTGTGACAGCAGTGCTACACTTACTTAGATGCCAAACTTCGCTCACTGCCCTTCAGAATGAGACAGTGCTCTCTCAGTGGGAATAAAGGAAGTGGAGTCTGGTTCTCATGCCAATTCCTTGACACCTTACTAAGGTGCAAACCTTGACAACGTAAGGGCCTGATTCCAACCACATTATTTTGTTTAGTACAGTGCTTGGTAACATTGATGGATTTTCTCCTAGAGAGGCTTGCAAGATCAGAAGAAATCTGGAGGAGTGGGTCTGTCAGGCAAGAGCAATGACACTGGGTATTATTAATATTGATTGAATCATACCTCTCCATATCCATTTAAGTGTGTACAGAGGATGTATGTGGACAGGTACCAGTCCACAGAACAGCTGTTCTGCATCCTTCTCTCTCATTTTAGGAGGAATGTTTCTGAGAGCTTTCATAGTATTAGAATGTTACTTCCTACACATCTTTCATAGGAAGAACATCTCCTTACACATTTTCTAAATTGGTGTGAAGGAACCAATGCCAGAAGCAGAAGGTAAAACCACACTGCTTAAGTCCAGCTCACACTTCAGTTCTTTCTTTACTTTATATCAGCAATACCTTGCATGAAGCTGGGTTTTCTTTTTAAATTATTATTTAAAATGCTAAAATAAAAGTCAGTGGCAGATAAAATAAACAAGCCAACTTACACTGCATACTTCACCTTGTAGAGTACTCCATCACCTGTGCCTTCTGGTGGTGACCAGTGAAGGACATTCTTCATATTTATAGACTCAAAATGGACATTCCTAGGGTTGGGCAAAGAACAATACAACTCTCCTGAGAAAGAAAATAAGAAAGGAACAACATGCACTAAGAATCAGCAAATGCATACACTCCCAATGTAGTCAAAAGAGACAGTTATTTTTAAAAAGACCATAAATTCTACCTTTTTTAGCATTCAAAGTGTAATGTGGTTGGCTATGGGAAATAAAATCTTTTACAATTCTCCCCACCTAGTGCATTCTCAAATTCCATCTTTATGAGTGTGCTTTTTCTCTAGCAAAAATGGCTCTGCCAGTTATGACAGGCATGGAAATATTCAGGGACTGGAAGCTAAAACTAGAAAAGCTTGGCCTAGAAGAGACACACATTTTTAAAATTGCAGCTGTATTTGAATATCAGAAAAATTTAGCACTGAAAATTTAAAAAATAGCCTTAACACTTTACTAGAATCTTCTTGTAGCTGAGTGGATTTTTAAAAGGCAAAACAGGCATTTTTAAAAAAGACACACAGAATCTACTGCAAACACGGCTTTACAAACTGAAGTATGGCTTCACTCCAGAGAATTGGACTGAATAATAACAATAGCCCCAGTGTCATTTGACCATCCCTTTTGATTCTCCAGAAAGTCAAAAGCAAATATTTACTATAAGGTCACACATCTAACTTGCTGTTCATTGCACCAGCTTTCTCAATTACTAAATAGGCAAATTTAGGTATCTTAAGAACACAGTTTCAGATCTTTCTAATACCCACCTCCAATCTAATGAATATCATGAAGGTGCCCACATTGCTAAACTGCTTGCAAAATGAAGCCTGTGGGCCCAGGAGAAGAATCCCAAATTCAAAGTTATGACTCAAGCCTCAGCTACTCCTACCACGCTCTGGGGGAGCAACCCTGAGACCAGCCCTGAAGCTGCCACTGCTGGGAAGGAGCTTCCCATTGCATGTAGCCACAAGGGCATAATAGGGAAGAGAAAAAGCAACTTTGTGGTTTTTCAGGACTTTTCAAAACTCTTTAATCTCCTCCTCCAGGAATGCAATTCTAGTTCTTGAGATAACAAAATGAGGTAAACAAAGTGGGAAATAAAATTTATCAGCACAAACAGTGGGAACCTGTTCAAATGAATAGTCTTTGAGCTGTTACTTCTGTAAGCAGACCTTAGGGCATTTTTGTAGTATATTTTGCTATTACTATAGCAATAGTGTTCATCCTCCTGTATACGTAACATATAGTTGCTTTTGTAAGCAAAAGTCACCACTATTTTCCTGATCAATGTGCAGACTTCTATCTGTCTTTGAGCCAAACATGAAAAGATTTTTTCTCTTCAATATACTTATTAAAACAATCTCCTTGCAATTCTGTAGAGACCTATTACTTTAAACTGTCTCAGTGCAAACTCTTGGTTTTCCAAGCCTCTAGCTGCTCATTAATGCTGTACTGGTATGTGTGTGTATCTGTATCTTCAGGTCACAACACTGTTAATGGAAGGTATTTCTAATGTTGCTCTCTTTTATCTTTAGCACTTAGATTGTGTTCAGTGGCTTCCATTTTCTAGTCAGAGAACAAGTTTTGTCAGGTAGAGTCCTTAGGGCAAGCTTATCTATTTACAAAAAGTAGAAAGTCCCATTTCCTTGACACTTGGATGCAGAAATGTCCCATGACAGTCAGCCTGTAAGAGCTCAAACTAGAGACTTAGTAGCAACATAAAAAAATTTCCAGGATACCAGGGGATATAAAAGCAGCAAAAGGGATTCTCCAGTAGTCTGCCTTATTCTAACATTTGCTTCCAAGTGGGAGATACAGAATCTAGAAAATCAAAGGTTTTCATTTCCCCAAAATAAACGTCCCCTGCATTTGCTTTAAGTGAATCCAAATGTAAAGATGAAGGTGCCCAGGGAGAGCTGAGTTTGCCTGTACCTTTCCACATTTGTCCACCCTTATTTTAAAACATTTGTATTCCTCAAGCACATTTTGAAGTAGTAAGAGTCACATGTTTGGCTGTTACATTAAAACATTTCTGAACTATTAACATGTGAGACTGGCTCTTTAACATATTAATTTTTTTAAATTATTTTAATTTCCCTCCTCCCAGTGTGGTTTTTTCTGTGGTAAATGAAGTTTCAAAACAGAAACACTGACTGCAGCAGAGGAGCCAATCTCGGCATGCAGAAGCCACAGACTGTATCTTTTCAAGATCTAAAGCATTACAACACTGCTGGTGTGCTCCCACCTACCCCAGCTCAGTGAGGTTTGGAAGGCAAAGGGACTGAGACCGTTAACTTTCCATGAGATGCAAAAACAGAGATTCGGTTTCTATTTCTGGTTTTGCCCCTAACTAAAAAGCTCCTGCCCTTACAATAAATTGTGCAAGTTAGTTATACCACAATTCTGCACGTGTAAAACAAGAATAAAACTACCATACTCTCCTATGTCTCCAGGAAGAGTTAAGAATGAATTCCTTCTGTCTGTTTTGTGATCGATAGTATCAGGAGGCATGTGTAGAGAACAGATCATACATAGAGCTTGAATGTTCCATGATTATCAGCCAGGAAAGGATTCAAGTATGTGCATCAGCTGCATGTTTCAGTCTTTTAACGTGTCTTCAGTCATTCAGTTTCTAGTCTTTAAACACATGACATCCAGTTGTATTCTGATTTTATTTCCATTTATTGGGATTAATGGCATGGGTGTTACATAGAGCATTCTCAGTTTGTACTGGCCTAAGAGCAGAAATCAGTCACACATGTTGCTTTGCTAGCTTTAGTCTGCCACAGCGATTGCTAGCAATGGCTGTCATTCACTTTCCAGTACAGCTAAGTCACTTCATTAATTCATTGCATGGAAAAAAATGGAACTCTTATTAGTCTTTGGAAAGGCTGTAAATCAAACCTTGAGTAACATCATTGTTTACATCCTCATGACCGACACCTGGAGTGGAAATAAAGTAATAATACAGGCTTGCAAACTTCACCACCACAAGGAACAGCCAAGTCCTGATCTCAGAATAAGCTATAGTGAGACTCTCCAAAACAGACATTACTTAGCCTGAAAACACCTTTGCATGTGAATGAAAAACCCCATTGACGTCAGTGAGATTATTCACATGAGCAAAGTCTGCATGGCAGGTGCTTCACCTTCTCTTTATGAAATCACCAGCTAGGTTTAAAAACCTGGTCAGTTTTAATCACTTAGAGCTCCCTGCCAAGCACACGCCTTGCTCAAGTCAGTACTGTTCAAAGCTCAGTTCTGGTTATAGCCGTATCTATCTACACATATAAACACAGACACAAGGATAAACACACATAATTTCCATGTTACCACCATTACCCATTCAGTGCATCTGTGTTTTACCTGCTAGGAGGTCCCTGCCAGTCTTGGTGACAAACAGCTGTGTTTAATGTCAGTGCTGCAGAACAAATACAGCTGCAATTACCCATGTCCTCTGGCTCTAAACAGATTTTTCAGTTTTGTACTTCAGTTGGGTAACCCAGCAGCTGTAAAGCATAAAAATATATAAATCTAGAAAAGTTTAGACTATTTTTTCTGTGCAGCAGCAAAAATTTTGGGGTGGGGAGAAGGCAGAGGACCCACTGAAAGCTGACCTATTGGTATCCAAGCGCCTCCTGTGTGACCACTGTTGTTTACTGTAGCCCTCTCAAGCAGAGTGATCATCTGCTGTATTTTACTGTGGCATGGCACAGAGGTGCAAACACCAAATTATCCAATCAAATACAGCAACAAAGAAGATTACAGAACCTTCCAGACAACTGTAGGATACAATTTAAGACAGTGAGTGATGTGGAAAGCATTAAGATAGAAAGATGAGCCTTACTGCAACAGTCTTGCTACCCACAGCAGTAAAAGCCCCTCCTCTACAGTCATTTCAGAATTCAAAAGAGGAACTGCTTTTCTGACAATGGCAGAGACTTTGGCTTCAACTGTGGTCATCTTTTCTTATACAAATAGAAAAGCACCTTGGGAGAACCTCCAATGGAAGGGAAACCTTTGTGCTGGGTACTTAATTTGTGGGCATCACTGCAGCTGTGCCTCAGCATTTGCAGCTGCCACTTCAGGGCCATGGATTGAACCCTCATTCACACACCTCAGAGAGGGGACAGCCTTTCAAACAGGCTGAGTCCCTGATTTACCTTTTCTCACTGGTAGCTTAGACCCAGCAGTGAAGCATCACGCAATTAAGGATCAATCTAGGATACACTGCTTCTGGCAATGAATGCTCTAAGCCACTGCCCTTTATTTAGTCTTTCAGTACAACTTTGGGTGACTTCCACCACATTCCTGTGACATCTTGTTTGCTCCTCCTATGCTGTTGCTCTTCATTTTTTGAGGAATTTTTTCTCTCTTTTCTTCCTTCAGCTTATCTGTTTTGATTGTTATGTTGTTCTCAGTGAAAAATAGTCCCTCAAATGCATGGCTAAGTATAACATAAAAATAAAAATGGTCATATTCAGAGCAAATGCCCATTTAGCATAGTGTTCAATGTCCCTCACAAGCAGAGTGTTGGGGCTGTCTTTTCTGGCACATCTCCAGCTCCAGGCAAGTTGGCTCTGGCCATGCAGGAATGCAAGGGAGTGCACAAGTAGTAAACAGGGGGACTGAGCCAAAATTGGAGATCATAAGTTACATAGAGGAAGGGAAACCCAGCAAAGCCAGGGATACACTTTAGCAAACTTATTACTTACTCATATCTTAGCAACTATTTAAACAAATGAGTAAACTTCTTAAAAATTAGGTAATCCTGAAAGCTTTTCTCTGTGCAGATTCTTTTTGACTCTAACTCAGCAGACCGAATAATGAGGAAGAGAAGAAAGAGCAGGAGGAGGAGAGGTATGTAGGAGCCATTATAGCTCAGCTGCCTTTCTCCTGGTGGGTTGCTGGAACTCTCGTGTTGCAGGGTATGAAGTCAGGTTAGTGAAACCCTCTGACATGAGCGGCACTGGTGGGAATGTGGGGAGCAGCACAGAGGTGATTTCCTGTTCAAGTCATAGCAGCACTTGAGAGCTAACCACAAAGCACGCTCTGCTCTCCCACAAGAGGAGCCCATCACTCCCATCACAGCCTGTTCAGAGGGGGCACGGGGAAGAAAGACAGGGACAGAAAGGCAAACAAAAGACTGCATGAAAACCAGGTGGTGGAGTAGATGGAAAAACTTGAGGGAAGAGGTGGGAGAAGGATGAGACTGGGGCACGTGGGGTTTGTTTTTCAAGAAATGGGCAGGCTGCCATTGGAAACAGGTGAGCCTGAGGAGGTAATTTCGTCAAAGTGTGAGAGGAAATACAGCCTGAAGAATAGCCGATACAGAAGTGGGACTGAAGCTACGGCTTGTCCTGACAGGCTCTCCTCCTCCATGAGAAGCCTTGCCGTTATTTATCCAAACCATGTCCTAACTTACCAAAAACACCTCTTAAGAGAATATTGGCCAAAGGACATTTCAGACTCAGTCCAGAAATCGCCAGCCTCAGAAAGGAGAAGAAAGTCTTCTCAGGCCATTGAAGGCATGTTAGGAGACAGCTGGGGAGGACCATGGCAGCTGACACCCATTCCTTTTTTCTAACATGTATGAAATAAAATAAACTGAATTTTCTTCCCACTGTGTTGAAAGTTTGCAAGTACAAGAGTAGAGCTCCCACGACCTTCCCCGTGCCCTGCTGCAAACACCGTTGCTTGATGCACTCCAATAGGCAAAATTTATTATAGATATGTTTTTTTATTAATTCCGAGCAACCAATACTGGCCTGAAACAAGCAAACAAGGTGAGTGAAATTCAAGGTGGGCTTGTCTAAAATTAGTCACAACCCTTTCAAGGCTTTCAGAGTTGTAATCTGACTGAGCTGTTTTGTGCTTAATGGTTTGGTTTGGTTCCAGTTTGGCTCTTTTTGTTTTGTTTTTTAATTTAAAATGGGAAGAGGTTTTGTTATGTTTGGCATACAAAACCATTTTTTGTCAAAAAGAACTACATTCATTTTAAAAGCCCAGTGGTGACACCATGCCATGACATGATAGCTGTTTTTTAAAACAGATGTTTTGAAATACTGAAAATTGGCTGACTGTGTAGTGTTTAATGTTAAGATTTTTCTTTTCTACCTAGAACATGTTTAGCACTACCAATTTATTACTGCCTAGATCAATCACATTGAACAGCTAAGAAAATGCAAGCTTAGTTAGAATACCTCTGACATCTAACATTTGTTTTTCAAAGTATCCAAGAGTTAAGCTTTCTAACATTTGTTTTTCAAAGTATCCAAGAGTTAAGCTTTCTATTTGAAATATTGTAAAAATGATGCTCTGTGAGTTATCAGCCAAATTGCCATACACCACATTTTGGTAGACTCTTAATCCATCTTTACATAAAATATATATATTTTTACATATAAATTGAGCCAAATTTGTGTTTGGCTTTCATCATTCAGCACTAACTGACTAACAGCTATTAGGCAGCGACAGTCCAATTAGAACTAACAGCATTATATTTATTGCCTAATAGATGTTGCTCCTTGCTCTGTGACCTACTGATGGCTTTTCCAGAAAAGGGTCTTGCTTTTCTTGGGAGTCAAAACATTTTAATTAGTGAAATCCACAATTCTGAATCCGCATTTTGCCTTGGACAGGAGATTGAATGTAACATTGATGGGGGATGAGCACTTGCCTTTCTTTATGAGGGAAAGGCAATCCTAAGAAGATGAAAGCTGAATTCCTTCTGCACCTGAGATCTGAGAGGATGGACCAACACTCCCAGAAAGCTTGCAATGCCTCACCTCTTGCAGGCAATGCCTCTGGGAAGGAACTGTTTGCAGAGAACTCCTGGGGCACCTCTCCATTGGTGGATGTGAGACTGAACAGAAATACAGCGCCTCTAAACAATACCCCAAGTTACTGGCACACTGAGTACCAAGAAAAGAGCTGTATGTCATTTTAAATTCTATCTAGAGATAGTCCTGAGTTCCAATATTCAGGTTCTTACAAAGTTAAGCTTCTTAAAATATGGGAGCTCTTGTTGGTCTCACAAAGGGTGGCTTTTCTCTCTCTTACTTGTAGATAATTTGTTATAAGACTTCTCAGGGAGAACTTAATCAGAAGAAATCTGTACAAGCCAAAACCATAAAACCAAACATAAACAGAAACTACACAAACACACACATTACTTGAGTTATCCGAACCACTTGCTTCTCTTAGAATTAAGCCTATAAAATAAAGGTCACTAGACAACAAGAGCCATGCAAAGGAATGGTTATCAGCTACAGTGGTGAACCTGAGTGTTTGCACAGGGAACTGCAATGCACATCTAAGTTCTGGGCTTTAATCACAAATCCCAAAGGTGTTGGAAGTGCCTCTATGGAATGAACTGCCTCCTTTAACAATTTCCATCTGTAATTATCAGGCAATAAGAACTTGTCAAGCTGAGGAATCACACACAAAGCCAAGTACTAGGGCTAGATCACAGTGTTGTCTAGAATAGCGTGGCATGGAATTGGAAGCTGGAGATGAGAAGGTAAGAATGAGCCTTTCAGCTATATCAACATGACAATCCTTCATATACTGCAGTTCTCCTTATGCCAATATCCACTTTTATTTATTTCTATGTTACATTTACTGTCGTTGCAGCAGACCCCCAGCTGGGTAATAATTAGCATTTACTCAATGATTCATAGAAGGCTGAGCCATCAAGCCCTCTTTATTTGGAAACCCACTGCTTTTATAGCCAGTTACAATATAGGTAGTCCTAATTGGTCCTCTAATTAAAACACCCTCACCATTGGCTAAGTAAGGAACCACCCTTTGGTAAACAAATTTCCATAACACATTCCACATGTTCACAATACCAGGTGCAGCAAGTTAAGATAACTATTGTTTGTCATTCTTTCTCTGAGCTTCTCACAGCTTTTCCCAGGATGGTGCCTGGGAAACAATCTGTTGCTCTCTGCGACCACTACCACAATTTACTCCTCTTTCCTTCACAGCAGCAGAGAGCAAGGAAATATTGTGAGAAACACCTAGATTATCACCAACACACATGTATTCCAATCCTGCAAAGTACATAGATGTATACTAGGTTATACAAAAAACTATATGCACAAAATTTTCAAGCCAGGAGTTCAAAAAATCATTCTATTTCAGAATTCTTTTCCCCACTGCTTTTCCTATGCCTAGCCTTTTATTCTGTATTTCCCAGAACAACATCAAAAGAGATGTTTTGTACATTCCAGTATAGTTCTAGTAACTGTGAAAGAAAACACATAGAAATCTGCTTAAAGAGAGGCTTAAAGCTGCTTCTCAAACTACTATTTATTAGTAAAAATACAACAAAGTGGAATATGAAGGACATAAATTAAATCAGGTGTGTCAGTGCAGAACAAGCAACTTACACTGCTATTAGAAAACATTAAAAAGGGGAAACTTTCAAGGTTACATCATATGAAATGTAGTTGATATAGCCACATATCAGCTCCAGTGGGATCTAAGGCTGGATGTATGCTAGCAAGGACTGTAACCCAGTATAAGCAGGTCTGTTAGATTAAAATGTTTATACTGAGAAAACCTTGTCTACATTATACACATTTTGGGGTTTTGCATTTTAACATTGGATCTGCTGTACTTGTGCTAGACACACTGGTGAAGCACATCTTCAACGGCAGCCTCATCCAGAAGAAATCGAGTTCCAAGAGTGTGTCACAATACAGACGAAAATACAGGAAGAGAAATTCTTGAGATTTGCTTCAAAATCACATACCTTACCTGAATGAAAATAGTAAAATATGCCTTAAATAAATCAAAATGCTTCTAGTTTTGCAGTACAGCATTCAGGCTCATTTCCCTTTCTTCAGAATAAGGATGCACGGTATTAGCAAGTGCATTCTTTCTTCTGTATGGATCTACCAGAGAGAGACTGGACTCTATGGGCCAAGGATTTCAAGGTTTCTCTGACTGCAGAAGAATGTGGTTAGGGAAACCTCCCATAAAAACAAGCAGAAGGATTTAAGATGAAGCTTGCTACATTAATAGGCTAGTATTCTAGCACTTAGAACATTCAGGATGTTCTTCACATCCTTATCAGTTCCTCACAAAAATTGCTAAACTCTCCCATGTGGTAAATAGGAACGTGCTTGAACATTTCTTAATACCATTGATTAAAAAAATAATTTTCCATTTTATTTCACATTTTCTGCACTTTTTTATTTGTTCTACAGTACAGATTTTTAAATGGTTCAGTGAAACCAATTCATAAAAAACCCCAATTGCAGTAACAAGTGAAATTTTTATCCTTGCTCAGATAGTCTGTTAAGTACAGCTCCTAGACAGCGGGGTCTGAAAACAGTTTGAGACTGCTGGAACAGTAGATGTAATCCAGTAAGGGTAAAATCATGCCCACTTACACATCACAGTGAAAACAAAAGGTGTTTTGCAAAGGTCAAGCTATAATTTAGCGATTAAATGCTGCTGCTAAGGAGCTCAGAAAGTTACTTGACAAGAGATCCCAAGGAGACAGGCACAGCACAGATCCCGTAAGATGTAAGAATCTGAGTCTGCAAAGTCCTGCTGTAAAACTGCTTTACATGGCACTTGGTCCTGGTTTCTTCTGTTGGAACAAAGTACCCAAAAGGAACTTCTCTACCTATCACTTCACTTCAGAGAAAGCACATGAGCACTGCTATGACAATTCTACACTTCATATAATTCCTTCCTTTATTAGCAAAATACTGCTAACATCTACTAACATTTACGGTCTCCCACTGAAAAGGATGAAAATGGAAGCTCTAAGCCTTCAGTGAAAGGCACAGCTCTCTCTTCCATGCTGGTATTTCTGACTGTCTACAAAACCCTGAAATCACGTCCACTTAAAACCTCAGGAATGTGCAAACAGATTCCCTTCTGCCTTGAACAACCATTAGACAAAAGCAGCATAACCCCCTTGACATTTTTCTAAACTTTCTTTGGAATCAAAACCAGTAGTAAACACATTTTAAAGTTTTTTTTTTAAAGGATAGCTGAATGCCAGTTGTAAAGACTTTCCACAACACTTGCACCGATGACCATCAGACTAAAATAAGATGAAAATTATGTGCTCAGTTACTTAAAAAGAAGCTGGCATTGGTACCTCTGAAAGCAGCTCAAAATCACTGATGCATATTAGAGTAGTTTGTCAAAGAGTTAACTGGGACACAGTAGTGGTGCTTGAAGGCATTCAGGGTATGAAGAAGTCTCCTCACTACCTTCCAGCTCACACAAGATCAGAAAGTTTTGCGGTGGAGTTAAATGGGAGCAGGCTCTGTCCTTATGCATGGAGTTTTGGAGGCAACACTTGCAGCAGAGAACAAAAGCACAAAGGCAGAGTAGGTTTCTTAGAAAGAAAACCCTCCAGTGCCTTGCTCTGTTTTCTAACAGGAGATTTTTGTTGGTTTTCCCAGCTTTTACAGAGACAGGGCAACTGAGAGGTGTTTTAAAAGATTTTTTTCCATTATCAGTCTCGATGAATAGTGAGACACAAGAGATGTAAAACTCAACACCATTCTATCAGAAGCCAATCTATTTCCTGGTCACAATACCTCATAAATGTTTTTCAGCCTATTAGCTTTTGCCGCACAATGCTGCTGTTATTTCTAACACAAATCACCTATATTTTTACCCCACATGGTCCTGCTACAATCTGCATCTTTCACAGTTCTAATTCTCTAAAATACCTGGTCTTTTTGCAAAGCTGTATTTTGAGACTTGTTTCTAGCTCAGTCTCTGTCTCAATGTCATCTCTGTTCCACGGCCTTCCTAAGCCAGCACACCTTATCTCAGTGTTTGCATACACAGGTACAAGACTGTGTGAGCTTTCTGTCAGATTTTAAAAATCTCTTACAAATCCATTTCTCACATCTCTCCCTCCTTCTTGAACTGTAAAAACTTCCTTGATGGTCTTATTTATCATTTGTTGTACACAGTGAAGTACACAAGGTACTATTACTAATACTGCTACTATAACAATTAATACATATAAACTTATTTTGTGAAGCTCTTTTACTTAAGGTGCAAAGTTCTATCTTTCAAACAAATTGTCTAACTAGGATCTATTGTCTGTTTTAATTTGATTTTCCAAATCTTTCAGCTTTTGAAGGTGTTTGTGGATGGATTCTGAATGGTCAGATAAGTTTATGTAATACAATTCTTCAAATTCTTCACAACTACGTTTATGTGTTAAAGAAAATCAATGGTGGCTCTGTTCTGTAAGGTTGTATGTCTACCAGCACTAAAATCTGTCATCATATCACTAATTACAATGGAAGTAGCATTGATTTTTTCGTTCAACTAACACCCCACTCGGTCTAATTATTTTAATGTTAAAGCTGAGGTGAGTTGAAGTAAAAATAAACTTGATGTAACTCGTTTTGTAGGGCTCCAGGGTTTAAAATTGATATTACAGTTTTCTTCATAATGATGGGCAGACTTTTTCGTTCTGTCTTTTCTCAATGGCTTTTTTAACACTAGGTGTTACCACAGTGAGCTGTCTAATGTTACATGGGCCAATTTTAAATTTTTGAGGGTAGAACCTGCTAGGTTCTGTCTCTACAAATGAGCTAATATATTTTTGGCAGTTTCTGTGGGAATTCATCAAGACCAATAGTTTCACCTTTAGGAGGTACTAGAGTGGTACAATTGCACTAAAGACTTGAATTTTTGTACACAGGATGATGGAGAGTAACATTTAACTGTGGATCTTATTGATATTGAAACTCGGCACGAAATGCTATTGTTAAAGAACTAAGAATTTCCAATTCTTGAAGTTTAAAGGGTGTTTTAGGAAGATCAGGGGTTTAATGGTACCAATTGGTTAGGGAATTTGTTTTGTTGGTAACTCTTCAGNGAAATAATGGATGATTTTAACAGCAGCAGGGGACTCCCCCTGCACACACGTTCCAGATACAGTTTATAAGCTCATTCCCACTGGGTAACATCCCTGTCCATGCTGAGACAGTTCGCTCTTTGAGCTGCTCCCACAGCCCACTCCAGCTGCCACCGTTTTTTGCTCCCTCTGTCTCTCGTGCTTGGATGTGCGGCTGCCACCATATGATACAGTCAACAGGTGGGAGATGGGGACTTGGAGCCACTCAGGACACTGACCCAGGAGCTGAGTATCTCTGCCAAAACCCCACCCCGAGTTTTGTTTTAGTCTAGATCTTGACTGCTCAGTTAGAGTCCTAAAGGTGGTGCCTGTCAAACAGAAAGGAATCTGCAAACACCAAGGGTATTTGGGGAATTACCCAAATGGGTAAGAACGATCTCAAGAGCACGCTATCAACTTAGAGCTGACAGCAAAATCAGTACAATCGTAAAACCTAATTCCGGCTTAATTATAGAGGAAGGGAAAAGATGAAGCGACATTACAGAAACACCCAGCTCTCCTCCTCCGGCCAAAACCACTAACATCAAACGCGCGGCTGTCTAGGGCGGAGGGCGCGGAGCACCCGAGCCTTGCTCCGGGGCTGAGGGAGCAGAGCTCGGCGCGGAGTCCGGCTCGCACTCCCAGCCGGGGGAGGGATGCGCGTCCCCCCCGCGACAGGCGGGGGCAGCGCCGGCACCCACCTGTGCGCGCCGCGGGGCTCGGCGGCGGCAGCAGCGGCAGCAGCGACAGCAGCGACAGCAGCAGCAGCCCGGCGCCCATCGGGGCCGCATCTCCCGGCC
>VWZV01012806.1:357888-390760 GCA_013397155.1 Irena cyanogastra | reverse complement strand
AAGGTGGTGCCTGTCAAACAGAAAGGAATCTGCAAACACCAAGGGTATTTGGGGAATTACCCAAATGGGTAAGAACGATCTCAAGAGCACGCTATCAACTTAGAGCTGACAGCAAAATCAGTACAATCGTAAAACCTAATTCCGGCTTAATTATAGAGGAAGGGAAAAGATGAAGCGACATTACAGAAACACCCAGCTCTCCTCCTCCGGCCAAAACCACTAACATCAAACGCGCGGCTGTCTAGGGCGGAGGGCGCGGAGCACCCGAGCCTTGCTCCGGGGCTGAGGGAGCAGAGCTCGGCGCGGAGTCCGGCTCGCACTCCCAGCCGGGGGAGGGATGCGCGTCCCCCCCGCGACAGGCGGGGGCAGCGCCGGCACCCACCTGTGCGCGCCGCGGGGCTCGGCGGCGGCAGCAGCGGCAGCAGCGACAGCAGCGACAGCAGCAGCAGCCCGGCGCCCATCGGGGCCGCATCTCCCGGCCTGGGGCGCCCCGCGCCGCGCAGGGGGCGGGGGCGGCAGCGCAGGGCAGGGCAGGGCAGGAGGTGGGAGGTGGGAGGCAGGAGGAGAAGCCGGGCGGGCGGTGCCGCTCCCGCGGGGCCGTGGGGGAGCAGCGGGACCCGGCGAGTGCCCGGTGACTGCCCGGTGACGGTGACGCTGCCGCGTCGTCCCGCCCTGATACCGTCTCTAAGCTGCGGGGTGATTTCTGCTGCATCCCTCGATGCTTTCACTGATGAGTAACTCTCCCTCGAAACCACCGTAAGACGTGAGTGGGATGCTCTTGCACACCCTTTTTTTTTTTTTTCTTAGAGGAAGCTGAAGGCTAAAGTGATACATCACTGAGTGTTCAAAGACAATTTTCTCCACTACTTCGCATTTAATTGTGTATTTGAAGATGGAAAGAGGCTATGGAGTCTCCATTCTGAAATCCATCTGACGGAGCTGAGCATCGTGTTCCACCTGACTCCGGTTGGAGTAGGGGGTAAGGTGGAACATGACCCCCTGCAGAGGCTCGTTCCACCTCAGCATTTCTGGACTTGTGAGAAATAACATGTTTTTGCTGCTAGCAGAGGTCTCGCTGAGTGTGTGTGGAGCTGCTCAGTGCAGCCCTCACTGAGAGCGGGAGATGAGGGCACCTGAAAGTGTGCATGCTGTGCTCCTGGGGTGCTACAGACTGAATGCTCGGGACGCTCTAGCGGTTGGAGGTGCTGAGACATCAGCCGTTCTTCCCTTCGATGGACCCCTGCCAGCTCCTCCCCTGCCAACTGACCTGATTCACTGTCTTCCCACTTGTTACGTTCCCTTCAAGTTTACCTCCTCCATCTTGGCACCCTTTTGCCAGTTTTCGGTCTCTTAATCTTTTCATCACCAGCCGCTTCCCTCAGGCCTTTCTGCATAAAAGGAGTGTCATGCAAAGAAGAGCCAGGTATCAATGCAACTGATACAGATCAATCCACTGAAGTGACGGTCAGCATGGGTTGACTGGGAAAACAAAAGGCTGTGTCTGGAAATTTTTGTCTTGCTTGTTTATCTAATTCTAATTTGCAGAAGATGAGAAACTGTGCATGGTACATATATAGGGTAATATATATTGTAAGTGTATGTGTCCATATAGTCATACACACTACAGTGAAGCTCCTGATGGACCTCTCTCCCCAGCTGCTGTTTCCATGTGTTCTACAATGGTTTCTCTCCCAATTAGTTGACTCTGTCACTCTGTGTCTTCCCTGCAATTCCTGCTTTTTTTGACTGTTGTGCTGTCTGTATTAGAAAGGGGGCACTTGGTGCCTTTGTCTGGACGCAGAGGCCCACTCTGAAAGTGTGGTGAGAAAATGAGGTTTCTAGCCTCAATTCTGACTCCACAGACAAAACTGCTGTTCAAAGTTCAAAGCCATGGTCACAAGGCAAGTAATCCTGCTTGCTCATGGCCTTAACTATACATGCAGTGAGTGATGAGAGAACCTGAAGTGAGTTCAGGTGCTCAACTGGATGGTGTCTCTCCTCCCAGTAAATTTTGGCCAGATTTTTCACAAAGACTTTGATGAAAGATGACACTACTTTCTCTAACTGGAAATGTTTCCACATTCAGCTGAAACTCCTTGCACTCTTGTGGATAAATGGCATTTTAAGCAGATGTGGGGAGAGGAGGCTTTTAGGTGGTTTGTTTTATGCCTCTACCCTTGGTCTTGGAAATGTCCCAGCTGACTTGACTTAGGAAGACTGCAGCCTGGCTTTAGACTGGAAACTTTGTCACAAGTGGCTGAAATATCCGAGTATTATAAGGAGCGGAAGTAGCCCCTCAATTTCAGTGTCTCATTTTCCATTTTGTTTCTTTTTTTCTTGAAGATAAAAATTAATGCCCTTTTCCTGCCAGAGTTTGGCACTGCCAATACAATTTGCTATCACCTCTGCCTTCATCTTCACCCATGACAGTGGAGCTTTGTCTCCATTGTAGTTTGATCTTTTTGCTCTCCATCTCTATTTTTTTTGTCTAAAATAAAAGATATACATAAGAAATTAATGTATAATAATCACATTTTAGCAGGACAGTATCTCTCTCATTTAAATGATAGCAAATTTGCATATAGCCCTTAACTTCCACAGATTTACTCCAGATTGATTGTACAAGAGAATTAGGAGCAGAATTTAACTGCTCTACAAAACAGCTAAAAGACTGAATAGGGTGAAGAATGTATTCTTTATTATAAAAGAAATAGTTAAAGAAGTTAATTTAGCTATACAATGGAAAGAGTCAGAAGAACATTTAGGATTATGTATCATAAATGGAAAAAAAGCCAATCCTTGACATTTTGATTTATTCTCCTTTTTAGCTGGATGTTGAAATGATGTTGGGATAAGCTTCTGCCTTTGTCAAATAAGCATGAGGAAGAGATGATAATCCTTCCTGATAAGATGCTACCTGTCAGGTGTTCAGGAGCAGTTTGCTTCTCCAAGGAACTTGCTGGAAGGCTCGAGGGCTTTTTTTCACCTGACATCCTTAGCCCTAGAATCTCAGCAGGAGAAAGAAAATTCTGTGCTTGATAGGGTGGAGAGTGTTAACCAGCTTGATTGCATCAATCTGGGACTGTGAGTGCCCTTTTTGATTTTCTTTCTCTTTCCCTGATCACAAGAGCTGCAGTTGAAGTCAAGTTGTGCTTTTCAGCAATCTCCCTCTCATTCTCAGTACTGCTTAAATTTCTAAGAAATGTGTTTATTTTGTGGAACAGTGCACACACAGCTTTTGGCTCCAGCACCACCTGTGATCTCATGCTCCTTTCTCAGTCTAAGTTGCTGTTGGCTTTCATGGGAAATTTGCCTGACCAAGGCTGGCAGCATCTGGCCTTGTGTTTCTGGCAATTGATGGTGATATGTTGACTGTGCTTGGGTTGGGACTGTTGCTGGGTGTGTTAGCAGGTGAAGAGTGAGGTAGATGGACTGCACAGATATTTCTACAGATCATATTTATTGTCTGCAAGCAATAAGAAAAGCTCTGTGTGGGCAAAATAGAGTTTCAGTCAAGAGCATCACATCTTAGATGCATCCCACTGGATCTGGGCCTGCTGTCAGTGAAGACAGGAACTTTTCTGAGACTTCCTTTCCTCCTGACAGCAAATAGAGAGATGGTCTTAGAAAATCGAGGACCTATGCTTTACTCTGTAAATAGTTTAACTCAGGAGTGTAAATAAGTAATTTCAATGCATATAGCATCAGACGTTCTTACCAAATGTGTTCTTGAAGAACAGCATGAGAACTAGAAGGAGCTGGAAACTTCAGTCATGTGGCCACAATCCAATCCAGCCTTGCACAACGGATCTTTCTATGGAAATTTTTTAGTTGTTGTGATTTAAGATGCATGTATGTTGCCTTGGACAATTTTTAAATTATACATGGAAAAGTAAACCTACACTGTTGCTCAGAAAACATCTCAGGAAATTTTTGCCTTCGCATTCTTTCAACAGAACAGTAGCAGTGTAGTATTCTTTAGAGGGACTTAAAGAAAAAGTGCTTGAAAGCACTAAAAGATGCTATCAGAATTATATTTTGAAATGTAGATGTAGAACTGAGAAAGGTGGTATTTGTGTTTCTTGTGCTCATTACAGGAACAAATCTGTGTCTTGTGTAACCTGGCCAACCACCTTGCAAGTCGTAAGAGGAATTTTTAGGTTTAACCAATTGGTTTAGAGTTAGATTGGAATGCTTTTTTTCTGATGCTGTACAGTTTTATGTCTGTCGTATTTGCAACATCCTTTGCCTTCTCACCAGTTCTCTGTTGTTGAATCTGTATTCTGCCAGCCAGGTTAAACTCAAGTGCAGGCCATTAGGTTTTGCTGGTGCAATCAAGAGGCACTGGTCTTGCTGTTCAGAAGATTGATGGCAAGGTGTCTCTTTCGCTAATCCTGATACTTGTTGCTTTGCCAGTAAGTGCCTCTGGCACTGTTCACATTGATGGGAAGACTGCCTGACTGCTAGCTTTTCTACACTCCATGCTGTTGTTTAAAAACTTTGAGGGAAATATCTAAAGGAAAATAAAGCAGAGCTCATTTATTTGTGATACTTCCTTTCTGATTATGAAATTCACTCACATTTTGAAGATAAATGTATACTTAGGCAACAGTAACTTAAATAGCAATAACTTAAATAACTTTTCCCCTTCTTTGATATATGAATCTATCAGACTTCTCTTTCAAAGAGAAAACTGAGAGTGAAATGAAATTGTTCTGAGTGTTATGGAAAAGAGTATTGAGTGATGATTCATGTTCCTCCAGACAGAGTTTATAGGTTATTCCTCATGCTGCAGTAGTTTCAGTGCAACAACAGTTACTCATCTTCTCCCATGAAGTACCTCTTGTGAAAGTGATTCTTCATAATCTTGTTTCCTAAAATATTTCTGTCATTTACTATAAAAGATTATGTAAAAGTTCACAATTTTCAAGGTATGCAAAACAGCACAGTTATTTTCAGTCATAAGCTGAAAGAAAAAGATCAGATGTTTATATTTCTTTAAGACCTTGCATAAAGAGTTTAATAGATGTCATTTAAATGAAGTTCTTTTTCAGAACTTTGGAAAAAATAAACAGCCCAGAAAGTCCTGCTTTTCCTCACAGTGAACTGAAACACCTTAAAAATTGCTTCTTTGCTCTTTGTAGATTGATTGACTAAATAAAATAGTCTTAACTGAGAGGTAAAACAATCAGCATCAATAAAAAAAACATTCTTATACACAGCTGTGATTAGAAACACACACAGCTGTACAGGGAACTATAGTTCAAGCACAAATTAATGAGAGTCGTACATATTCTAATCCCTGGAGATAGTTCAGTTGGGTCTTTTCCAAATGCTTTGCCTCTTATCTCTGACAAAGTGTTTCTGATAAATGCAAACATGACCAAGGAGAAAGTTCTCCTATACAAAGAGCCAACATGTGTAGACTTACTTTGCATATAGGTTACCTGCAGTGAAAAAGTTGAATATGGACATATAAATCCTTCTGCATCCCTGTCCCCTTCCAAAGAAGCCAGAATATCAGTCCTGTGTCAGATAAGATGATCCCACCTGCTGAACCTCAGCTCCACCATGTCATGAAGGAAGTGTATTCGAGAGACTCTCTCCAGTGTCCCTGAAGCTCTAGGCTTTGTGGCTTTTGGAAGCCTAACCCTAAGTGGAGCAGTAAAAGCAGCCTTTTGCTGAGGCTGAGCTGCCCAGCACTTGGATGGTGCCAAGGAAAATGGTGTGGAGGCAGAAATGTTGGCACAGTGCTGTGCTACCCTTGGCATGACTTTTGTGGTGGCAGTGCCCCTGGAGCTCCAGGCTTTGTTGTTTTCTTATCCCTAAACCAAAGTGTATGCCTAATCCTAAGCAAAGCAGTAAAAGCAGCTTTTTGACTGCCTTTTTTTTTTTCTTCTTTTTTTTGAGATGTCCAGCAAAAGGGTAATTCCAAGACAAAAGTTGTGGAGGAAGCCATTTCTGGGCAGTGGGGTGTTGTTTTTGAAACAAAAATGAGAAGGACTGAAACTTGTCAAAATGATACTCACTGATATCTCAAAATCAGGGAACAAAGTCAAACCAAGAGTCAAGTGAATAAAGTGATGATATGAAATGCTAAAATAGCAAAAGAATTCTGAAGCAAGGTGAAAACAATAAAAGTGAATAGGTTGACATGAAGTGCGGGGGAAATGGAACAAATCTTGCTGAATTGCTACTTATTGAAATGGCAAAATTTCGTTTTCTTACATGAAATTAAGAATTTTATGATTTCAATCTCAAAGACAACTAACAAAGTTAAACAAACTGACTAGGGTGGACTTATAATGAAACTAAATTCAGTTTAAAGAAATAAAAGAAAATTCTGAAATGAAGTGATTGTAATCAAATGTAATGTGTTGACATTAAGTGCTTCCCTTTGCATGCCTTCTGTAGTTGCAACATCCCTGGTCTAACCTTTGTGATTTTCTCAAGCCTAACCTCAAGCATAAGCCTATAAACCTAAGCAGAGCAGTTAAAGCAGCATTTTGCTGAGGAGGTGGTTCCAAGGTGAAAGGTGTGGAGGGAGAAATCTTTGGCAGTGCTGTGCTCCCCTTGGCATGCATTATGTAATTCCAGTGTCTCTGATTCCACAAAGCTCTAGGCTTTGTGGATCTTGCAAGCCCCATTCTAAGGGTAGCCATAACCCTAAGCAGAGCAATAAATCAGCCTTTTGCTGAGGCTCATAGCATGTGTGTGGTGCCAAGGAGAAAGATGTGGAGAGAATAATTTTAGGGCAGTGCCATGAACCCCTTGCACGTTTGTCTTGCAGTGTTGCTGGGTCTGTAGGTTTTGTGATTTTCTCAACCCTAATCTTAAGTGAAACTCGAACCCTAAGTAGAGCAGAAGATGCAGGCTTTTGATTACCAGCATCTGGGTGGTACCAAACAATATGGTGTGAAGGGAGCAATACTGGGGTAGTGCCATGCTCCCCTTGGCATGCCTTTTGTAGTTGCAGTGTCCCTGGAGATCTTTCTCTGTGGTTTTTTCAGCCCTAACCCTAAACTTAACCTTAATCCTAAGCAGAGCAGTAAAACAGCTCCTTGGTTAGTCTGAGGTTCCCAGAACATAGGTTGTGCTGAGCAGAAAAACTTTGAGGGAGCAATGTTGTTGCTGTGCCATGCTCCCCTTGGCATGCCCAGACCTCTGGGCTTTGTGGTTTTTTCAAGCCAAACCCCAAGCATAACCCTAACCCTAAGCAGAGCAGTAAAAGCAGCCGTTTGCTGAGGTTGAGGTTCCTAGCATATGGTTTTTGCTACACGTACACTTTTTCTTGATCTTTTTGACAACAAAATCACAAAATAGAGGTCTCTTCACAGAAAAAAACAAATTCTTCTGAATACTTGATGTCTCCTTCTTGTGACAATTCTTCTAAAATTAAACTGCTTGTTATAAGACTTACACTCCAGGAAAGCATGGTAAGCCTTGCAGTGATCACACTTGTAATATCTTTGACAGAGCTTTTCTTCGTCTCTAATTCAAAGAGTGGTTATGATTTTCCTTCATATTACACGTAGGAGGATGTGGCATGTGCTCTTGATCTGACTTGGTCTATCGATACTACCAAAACCAGTAAAGTTAAACCATTGCAAACATGGAAATAAAAGTCATCCTTCCACCCTCCTAAGTCACAGGTGCAGGGCTATTTTGGGTGGTGTACTCACAAATCCTGATTTGAATAGCCCAGAACAGCTGACCAAACCACTGAGCACAGCCAAGACCACTCCTGATTTGTAAAACCAAATCCAAAGCGAGTTCACTGAGATGGAAAAAAGCTAACTGTGACTGAGAAGTAATAGTCATAATAATCAGCGCTATCCCCAGCTGAGCTTGACCCAGGACACTCACTGAAGCAGAAAGTACTCTGGGAAATGTTTAACCCCAACAGCCTGCAGGATGAACTTTGCCTCTGTGTTAAGGAAAGATTAAGTGTAACTCCCAAGAGGTCTCTCATGAACCTTCAGAAAATCATGATGCTGGCGGTGTGCTAAAAAAACATGCCTGTCCTGCAAACCAGACTTCTTAGAAACATTAATAACCTTAAGATACAGCTGTGTAGGACAGAAATGAGTCTAGCAAACACCTGGAACAGGATGGGAACCTATTCCTGTCTGGGTTCTAAGAGTCCAACCTGTCCTTCATACTATGGCACCTGGCCTAGAAACCACAGGCAGGTGTCTCAGCTACCTCCCCTGCTGCTATATGCATCATTCCTTGCCTGAGAAGTAGGGGAATGACGCAATTTCATCTGGGTTTAGATCAGACATCTGAATTTTGTGGGCTTACTCTATGTTCACAAATTATTTTTGAACACCTGCTATTTTTTTAATGCTTGATGTTTGTGGTACTGCCACATCTGCATGGCTAGCATGCCTGAGCTTCAAAAAGTCTGATTTTCAGTCTCATGTTCACTTGTTTGCGTTTCGAAAACAACATCTATTTTAGGTGAGTTCCTAAAACAGAGGACTGCAATTCAGTTTGGAAGACCTTTGTGTGATTAGTGCTGCAAACAGCAAGGAAGTCAGGCATAATTACTAACTTAAGTGCCCAAAGTCAGTCATGTCTTTGAAATCAGATGAGGCTGAATCTGGGTAACTCATATAGTCAGGACTCTGTATCACATGGGCAGTAAGACTGGGACAGCCACAGACAAGACAGAGTTCACTGCAGGCATGTTCACTGTAGCTGCAATGGCCATAGCACAGGTAGGTGTGACATGTCCAGAATTGTACTTACGGTGTGCTTGCTGTGGGGATCACCCTTCAGACTGTGGCCTAACACGATCTGCTCTCTGCTCAGCCCAGGCAGTACTGTCATCTAGAAATTAGAAGTGCAAAATATGGTCATACTCAAGAAACTGTGAATAAAGAAGCCAAGCATTCAGAAGTTTTACTGCTACAGTGCTCTGTTGCCTCCCCTTGGGAGCAGAGGGGAAACTGTCCTTTTCGAAGTGGTACCACCCTGTTATGATAATGTAACAAAGAAAAGGAAAAACATTGCAAATGCTTAATAAATCATAAGAGACAGCTGAAACAGTTACTCAAATGGATGGAGAAGGCTTTTTCCATATAAATAATGAATGGCTTCTCCTGTGAAATTGACAGACGTGGCACATGTGTAAGAGGGAGTGATGTCACACTAGCAGTGTTTTGTTACGGAAAGAGTGATCCCTAAAGGCAAGATTTTGTCCTAACAGTAGAAAAAGTGCTTCCAAGTGGAGCAGGAGCATGCACAGGTGATATGATATGGCACTTCCCATCATCTTGGGAATGGTGCTGTGCAGGGCTGGGAGCTGGACTCAGCCCTTTTGGATCCCTTCCAACTCAGCTTATTCCGTGATTCTGTGAATAATTGTCACTATGATGCACACAAGTCCTTTGAAACCCATGGAAGTGGATGGTGATTTCAAAGCTTACAGAAGCAGGAACACAGTGAATGTATGAGTATGGTGAAGTTTACACAGCAAAAATTTAATGAGGCTACCAACTAGAAATTATCTACAGGACTCACTGCCCTGATTCTCAGTTACAGTAGCAGCAACAACCTAAAAAGAAATTTTGCTTTCATCATAGTCATTCAGAAAATAAGCAAATCCTATAGCTTCTGAATGAAGTTTGTTACTTTCATCATTCCTGCTTAACTCAATATCAGACCATTAAACCCTTGAAATCAAGTTTTTACAAGTATTTTGTTGCTTGAGGAAATGGAACAAAGAAACAACTAGCCTATAAAGAAGCCATAATGGTATAATTTTGAAAGCATTAGCTATAACTCTTACTGTTAACTTCTGAAGGAAGAAAGCATTGATGCTATTTGTTTTCTATGCAATGGTAAAGAAATCAATATGACCACATAAATGCTTGATAGCATGAATACTTGAGTCACTATAAATTCTATTAAGTCTATTTCCTAAAATGTCAACAATTCATCTCTGCAGAAAAATGCAAAACACACTAGAACATCTTAGCCTTAGGAAAATAAGTGCTAAGTTTATATTTGCTACAAGAATCTCAAAGAGTTTAAGGATAATTTTTATTTGTGTTTTCTTACTATACTAGCACTAATTTTAGAAAACTTAATGAAAGAATATCTGTATTATTGACTTAGAGCAGTGTTATTTAGAAAAGTTGCACTCAATGCATCAGCTTACTTTTAAAATTAAATACTAAACAAAGAGAAAAGATATAATCAAACCTGAAGTTGTAGGTCTGAGTAAGATTAGTCTCAAAATTAATGTCCAATTAGCCAATTGATGAGGATGTGCAAGCCCTTTGCAGGTCTCAGCAGTGGTCTGGCAAATAGATGGTAGTATTCATCTCTCTGAAAAAGCAAGAATAACTTATATGTAGAGAATGGATATGTGTTCTAAGTTGGCTTCTCTGCTTTGCTGATATGATGTGAAGAACTAGCCATTAATTTGTTTTTAATTTTTGCCTTTCCACATAGAAGATGCTTTAATTTTTGACTAATAAAAAATTAGTCAATTTTTTGGCTAATTTTTTGACTCTTCCTTCTCTTAAGAGTTTACATGTCAGTTTGAGAGTTATTCCTGATTTCTGCTGGATTTGCTGAAAGCCAATGAATGTGTTGAGTTCACATCTGCCTTACTATGTGCATTTGTCTCTATGACAAAGTGTTTTTTTTCCTGTTACCCACTCTACCACCACAGGCTATTTCTGAGCTTCTCCAGCTGTTTAGTACTCATACAGAGTTCACTCACCTGGCTCTTTCTCAGTGCAAAGGTTGCAATAAACCAGTCCACGAAGATGTGTTGAAACTCCTGGTAATCCCACATGATGCCATTTTATCAATTACTTTCATCTCATAAAATATTTATTCAGATGATAGTGGAAATGTAGATAGAAATCATTATAAGAACACAGCAGGACTCCATCATTTATTTTTCCTTTAGAAGGCTCGTGTCATGATGCTTCACACTTTTTTTCTGGGATGGAAACAGTTTTTCTGTCAGAAGGAGTGTTAGAGTAAAGGTTAAAGATTCTTCCTTTGCTTAGGTAGACAAATCTTCCCAGGACGGACTTCCGACATAAAAGGTTTTTTTCCTGTATCAGTGCCCTTGCTCCTTTCCCTTTTTTTCCAAAATGTCCAAATGAAAAAAAAAAAAATTACCAAAATAGCAACTGGACGTCATAATTTCCTTTTAATATCTACTGCACCTTGGATGGCCTATGAACCCAAGCTTAAAGTCAAGGCAGATCAAGATACTGCATCCCTACCAATGAGGTCCTTGGGGAACTCACTTTGAAATTAAACTAAAGTAATTTTCAACATGGAATCATTTTATTGTGTGGGTGCATCTACGCATAAAGTTTACATTGGGCTCTGAGCAGCATATAAAGGCTTATGAGAGAAATTAGGCTAAGTAAAGCACTCATCATTAATCAGAGTACTAAACAAGCATGAGCGCTAGAGAATGAACACAGCTGCCACTTCATTTATCTTGCTGTCAGAAGGTAACTCTCCTACAGAGAGAAGCTCAGAAGTGGTGGCTTAGGTTCTTTTGTGTCTCTCAGCTTGCAGAGAATATATATGCTCATATATCTTAAATGCACATCTACACTACATACATAAATGTTTTTATATTCAAAAATATACCATACATGAGCACATTTTTCTACTGGTGTGTGTATACTGATGTTTGTGTTCTCAGTAGTCCTAAACTCTAGTTTGGAACTTAGAAGTGAGAGATATGCCAGTTTATTTCAATATTTATTATTGATTTTTGTATACTCTGAGTTTCTGACTCAAGAACAGAAATCTTTTCTACAGTCTTACTGTTGAGTTACCTTCTGTGATAACTTTCATCAGTTCACCCCTCATGGAGATGTGATGTGTAAGTAGCTGATACGGCAAATCAGAGTATCTTAGCTTCCATTTCAGAGCGAACATGTGGTGCTGGAAGGTGATATAACCTATTTTCTCATTTTCTTTGGGAAAAAACCCAGAAATGTGAAGTACAAATTACTGAAAGTCTCTAAGTGTTATTTTTATAGTGGCTGTTCATCAAAGGATGTTCTGAAGACAAACTAACAGACAGCTTGTCATGTACTAAGTTTATAGGGCAACAGACCCTGGTGTCTGGTCTTCCTTAGTGTGACCTTTTGCATGACAGCAATAAATCAGTAGCTTTCCATGTCTCTCGTATTTTCCCAAGCTCTTGGGGAAAGGATGGTTGAATAGGAAGAATTAGTGCTGCTGCATAGGATTTAGCATGATGGATAGATCATTAACCTTTTAAGTCTGGTATCCTGGCTTCCAAACTGGCCTACCATGGCTGCTTCAAGGATGCAAAAATCTCCATACAATAGCAGGAGTGGTTTGTGCAGGCAAGGGGGAAGATTTCTGCAACCAGAGTCATGAGAATGGGTTGCTGTGAGGCCGGGTGGCACTGCAGCCACAGTGGGACAGCACTGTGAGTTACACAGACCTCAGAAACATAGACAGGGGCATGAGACATGTATTTCTCCACACAGCACAGCCAGAGCTAGGCACTCACTGTGCCAGGGTTATCCTGTGGTGTCATCTAGACCTATATCTGAGGTACCTGAGATGCCTATAGCAGCGTGTCTGCGGGAATAGAAACTCAGTGTGGGCTGCAAGTAGTCAGGTGGTTCGCTTTTTGGGGCATTTTCATTACTACCTTGCTAAGATTATCCAAATTAGCTAGTTTCAACTCAGTCAAGGAGTGGACACTAAACACTGATGCAGGACCTGCACTCCTTTGGATGACAGTTTTTAGTTTATGTGAAAGAGCGTGTGTGATTTGCTGCACCTCAGCCAAGAACTTTGAGGAGAAAAATCACCACCTAAAGGACAGAGATATCCATACACAACACTCTGGTAGCTGATAATATTAGATACTTTGGTACCATTTCCTTGAGTATCCAGGACACCTGCAAGAACATAGGGAGACCTATGAGTTACAGGGAGACCTGAAACCTCTTTGCAGTGGCAGATTAAGACCAGGCAGGATACCCTCAGTACCTAAAATGCACCTGCTTCCCTGATTTAGGCAGCTACATCCTGTCCTGGATGTATGATTACAATGGAGTCCTATTAAAGTTGGAATTCAATGTTGAAAATAAATGAAGTTTCTAATCTCATGTTATTTGGTCTGGAATATTGGTCAGGATATTTGGTCTGAAAGGGCCTGCTCAAAGGTACAGTTTCAATTCCATTTGATTTGAAGTTACTTCACAGGATGTGTTGCAACACTTGAAAATGTATGTCAGAGGACTCATCTTGACAGGGCTTTCTATGGAAGAAAACAGCTAGATGTAGACGAAGCTAGGTGGGTGACAGGTAATCAGATCAACCTCAAAAGTACCAGCTAAACATGTTCTTAATTTCTAGTAATTTTGATGAGCCCACACTAAAAAAGTGTGTCCATAATGCAGATCAAACTTATAAAATCTATTAAAAAAAAAGATTTTATGCTCCAGGAGCTTTAATTAATGTCTTAACAACACGCCACACTGGTAATTATAATGCTTTGTGTATGGTCTTGCTATCTGCCTATGGAGAGAAGTTACAGTCCATTACATTATACTGTTGGTCATGTGCTAAAAAATAGGAAAATATCTGAGAAGTTTTCAGCTTGATTGATGCTGTGATATTTTCTAAAATACTGGCAGAGGTAGCAAGTGTGCCAATTCGAACTGACTCACACCTGACGTCAACAATGCCATGGAACTCTAATTGTGATATTTTGTACTTCCTCATCTCTTACAGCGTGTTACTGACAAGTGGCAGTAGCACAAGAGGTCAGAGCAATAATCTGACTTTAAAGGTGTGGAGAAAAGGCATAAACTTGTTTCCAGTCATAGCAACACCTCTTTCTGGCAAATCATATGAGAAAGTGGGGAATTTACAGATGGACCAAAGCTGGAGTCTGAGGCTGCTTGCTTCAGAGACAATCAAGTATATAGCCAATTGCTTGGATACCTGGTTTCTGTGTGTATTTATGAAACTCTGTACAAAACCTCTGAGCATATATTAGGTAGAGGTTTCTCTGTTAAAAATTGGCTATTCATGTTTAACCCTGCCCACTGGGTGTTTTACTATTATCGCCTTTATATGGTCCCCTGGGCTTTGCTGTCATTCCCAAGCAGGTATGCTGCTACTTGCCCATTGCCAGATTAATCTCACCTCAAGAAACTTTCTTTTTCTGTACTCTTCTCAAGTCATGTCCTTACTGGTCTGGTTTTGCTGCTGTGCAAGTTTTTATTAGCTTTATTAATAGTGTAAAAGCAAATTGTTTAAATAGCAGCAAACAAACATCTGAGTTTCTACCAGTTATCTTCCGTCACTGGCATGTGTACTCATGTACACGTGTAACAGGCTTCACCCTTGGGAAATCAGATTTTCAACTTCTACATTTGTTTTGTGCTCTGCTTATTTCAGCAGATCGGGGAGGAGTCAGGAGCTAAGCTTATCCTATAAACAAAAGTGAAAAAAATCATCAAAGCATATAGCTAGCTGAATGGGAAAACTTCATCAGGTCTAAAATTCACAGTTCACCCACAGAGACTTCCTTGCATGGTCAAGGTTTGACTGTCAAGAAACCAGAGGACTGTCACATTGTTTCTCCATGACTTCACCTTGGAGGAGATGCAGAAGTTCAAGAGGAAAACAAGGCTTTTTGCCTCTTCAGGTTTCTCTGGAAAGATCATAGATACAGTATCTAATGGCCACATTTGAAATGCTGACAGTGTTTTCCAAACAAGTTCTTGTTTTCAAGCATTCAAATGATAAGTTTTTCAAGACAGCATATGTATTCTTTTGTCAGCTCATAAGATACTCTGATGTGGTCTGTTTTCTTCTCCTGTCTGTTTCCTGCAGAGGGCTGCTGGTCACCACATGGCTGCAAAATTCTGCGCCTCTGACAGAGCTCCGAGGGATAGGGAGACAAATGGGATTCATGCCCTGCAACATTCAGCATTGCAGCATTCAGTATTGAAATACATAGTTTCTAGGCACCGTGCTTAGTGCAATGCACAATCTTCAGTGAAGTGCCTGAATCACTGGGGAGAGGTCTCTTTCTTATCACCATAATCCCAGACTGGAATTTTTCTGTGTCTTGCCTCTCTTGTTATAATCTGCACTGTTGGCACACTCTGCTGCTTTTGTGCCTTGCCTTTGCCTTCCTGGTATGCTGGAGAGCCTGGAGGGAGTCTAAAGCTGTCCATGCATCAAGTTATGGAAGGGGAAAGGTGACAGGGCAGGGCTTTCATCTCATCCCTGTTGTTTGCAGGATCAGGAGCCCATGGATGCTGGAGGGATGCTGCTGCTCCCTTACAGGTGCAGCCTTAGGAGAGTCTGAGAGGAGACTGCACTGCTGACAGCTGTCAGGATGGAGGGAGGTAAGGATGGGTGTCACCCAGATCAGGCTGCTGGCACTGCGGTGTGTGCCAGGGGCTGCACCAGGTCCTGCTGGGCTGCCCCAGGCAGGAGCAGCCCACTCAGGCAGTGCTTCTGTGCACTCCTCCGGGAGCTGGGCAGTGGCATGTGCAGAGTGGGAGGGTGAAACTGGGCCGTGGTAACCAGCATGTTGGCTGGAGTGGCTCTCTCTTGTCTCTGCAGTAACACAAAATACAAAAAAATTTACCAGTGCTAGGAAGCACAATGCCATGTGAGCACCAGAAACACTGAGTTGTGAAATAGCTTTTTTCAGCATTCTTGTCTCTGACCAAGGAAGTTGTAAGTATAATAAAGAAATACTGATTTAAACCCTCTCATCACTGGTGTACTTTGAGTGTTTTGAAGATAATGCTTTTTATTTTTCTTGTGAGTAAACTTCACGCCATTTGGTGTCTGTGCCCGTATTTTTTCTGATAACTAACATTTATGTCAGGATGGAGAGAAGAATTATACACAAGACAGTGGTAGGGATGTGAAACAACATTATGAGGTTCCAGCAGCCAGAAAAAAATTATTCCTTTTACTATAGATGTCCTTTATATTACAGATAATAATACCACATATAATTCACTTCCAGAACACATTTCCTCACTGGGCACAACAGGCATTTCCTGTGCATCTTCTGTGGACTGCAGGTTTTTTACAAGAGTCACAGCTCTCTTTAGTTGTATACTTCTCTGTGCCTGAGGAGCCAAGTACTGTGCAAGGTAACAGGGAATAACAAAACTAATTTCACCTCAACATAAAGTTCAGCATAGCCAAAAGTGCTGCTGCTTCCTTCAATTGCTTTCATACATAATGGTGTCATTAATAGGAATCTGTTTTTAAATTATAGCAGGGGTAAAAAAGTCAAGACATAGCAGTGGTTAGTACATCTTAAACTGTAGGTTGAGTGTCTACATTTTTGCTGGCCTGAGAAGTAAATGAGTTGATGTTTTCTGCTGAAACACAGTATACACTTTTTTTGGAGAAAAAAAATGAAAAAACTTGCTGCTTGTTTTCCCAATAGCATAGAATAGAATCACAGGATATTCTGAGTTTAAAGGGACCCACAAGGATCATCAAGTCTAACTCTCAAGTGAATGGCCCATACTGGGATCAAACCCACAACCTTGGCATAATTGGAAGCATGTTCTAACCTACACTAAGATAATTTTGGTGTATTATTCCAAGTAGAAAAAAAAAAAAAGAAAAAAAAAGGAAAGGTCTTTAGTCATTCTAGGGCTGACTCTAGGGCTGACTTTCTGTTGCTGATCCAGCTGTTCTGTAACTTCCTGCATCTTTTGAAACACAGCTTGCCAGGATGGATATTTCCCCTTAAAATAACTTGGCACTTACAGTGTCAGCTGACGTTTAACCACAGAACCTGTTGACTGTGATATAAACTCTGCCATTATCTTTATTGCAAAGGAATACTTCTTTTTAAATTTGCCATTCATGTATTACTTTGACAATTATTTTTGTGTGATAGGCAGTATCACAGCAGCCTAGTATTTCAGGTTCTGAAATCACAGAAAACAAAATGCAGTTCTTTGCACTGCTCACAAGCTTTCTGTGTAACCCTAGCAATCACTTAGTTCAAAGGGGATTGCTTGGACATATTTTCAAACACCTCTGAATACCTTTACAAACTGGATTAGTGTCCCTCCCTGTTTCACACGGATGCTACAAACACAAGTACATGAAAGTATTTAAGGCACTCTGGAAGTAGGGGTGTTGAGAAGATTAACTGCCACTGAAGTCAACAGTTTTTGAGTGATGTGCTCCCCACAGGAACATGTGTTTTCTTACCCAGGAAAGATGAGCTCTTCTAGCTGCCTTGCTCTTAAATGACTGTGGTCTTCGTGGTCCTGCAAAGATGCTCCATGTTTCAGGCATTTCTCATGGCCTGGAAAGAAGGTGCACCAAGTAACTCTGCAGAAGTCCTCCAGCTGGTGATCTGACGGCGTGGTGGAACCGCAGGTGGTCAGCCTTGGTTCATGTCACCCTTTACCTCCCTGCCACAACTATTCACTGGTTAGGATGAGTTGTAGCTCTCTGGCACTAAGACTGATTGTTGGGATTCCATAGATGGAAAGGCTTTATAGTTCCACGCTTGAGGAGCTTATTCAGTGCCACAGTTCTGTTAATTTTTTTTCTCTGCATGCCTCTTCCTCTGAAAATGTCATGTCTCAAGACACAGTTGTGCCTGAACTTTTTTCCCCAAAGCATCAGTGATATGGGAAAGATTATTCAGCTGGATCATTCAGGGATTTTTTTTTTTCCTCACAGAGAGCTTTCCAATTGGCTGAAAGCTCAGAGCCTGGAGGCCTCCAAATGCATATCTGCAGCTGTGTGGGATGAGGGTTTCCAGCTCTGGATTCAGACAGGCAAGCAATCTACTCTGCACCTCTCCATGCTAAGATGTGGAAATGACTTCACTGCTCCACATACTGTGGTTGGAAACATTGGAAGGATTCAGTGATGATGTCTTGCTCATATATTTTCGCAGTTTCCTTGTCCCTGTCCTCAGTGTGGGGCTGAGAGCCCCAGACTTCTCTCTGCTCCTCTAGCACAGCAGCTGATGGTCTCAGCTGTGATGAAGGCATTGCATTACTCCTGTCTTGCCACAACATGTCAGTATAATCCCACAAATGGTTCAGCCACACTTCTTTTTTATAGTTCTTTGGCTTATTTAGAAAACATTGCCTTGGGATTTGGGATTTAGCTGTTTTCTTTTCGGCTTTAATTTGTTTTCCAGTCTGTGAAGTAACAGCTGCATGCACTGAGTAGAAATGTATCTCTTCTGAGAAAAGTAATACAGACTTGTTTCAGGAATAAATCCCTCCTTTTTATACTTTTCTTTTTAAAAGGAGAGTTCAAGTATTCATCAAAGGATCAGTTGTGAAATGTACTTTTCCAGGACTGGCTCCTGCCAAGCTAGGTACACTTATCAATGAAAAATGAAATTACACCCTATGACTGTGGTTTGATTTCTTTTTCCCTGAAGTTTTTAAATTGGGATTTTCTTTACAAAGTAATTCTGATTTTTCTGTGGCAGTGAAATATTCACATCTGGTGTTCACATCATGCAGACCATGGCTAAAGTGCTGTCTCTAATCAAGTGAACAGATGACCCTTATCATTGTGTGAAGTTAGCCTTTGGACTGTGGAAGCTGGCTCTGATTTTGGCACAGCCTGTAGCAAGGAGGGACTCTGTCCCTGCTTCTGCTTCACAGCCTCTCCAAACAACCATGATACCACCCCAGACTTATGGTCATTCACACCCATTATGTCCAGTACCACTCACCAGTACCTGCTCAGTCCTTGCCTAAAACCATGAGCAAATTGCTTTTTGAGGGTTAAATATGCGGCCTCCTGAGTCATGACAGTAAATGCAAATTGACCAAGAGGGAAGAGTAAACCTCTCACTCTTTTCTCCTACTTTGCCACTAAGAAACTGAAAATAGTTTGGGGGAATTCCATCTTCTCCAAATCCCAAGCATGCCCTAGGACCTGAACCCACTGGACCAGCTGTCTTTCTCTTGCTGAGTTGGTCCATGCTGTTCTCCAGCTAACTGAAACTGCTTTAAGGCAGGGAGGACATAATCTGCAAAGGTAAGTGCCTCAAAACTTGCTTCTACTGAAGGAATATTACATTAATACAGTATGTTTAATATTATAAGGAGCTAGTTTCTCTGTTCTGTTGTGCCTGCTTGCAGGTTGCTATCTGCATAACGTGGGTGGAATGTCTTCTTTTTTGGCCTGCTGTTTGTGTCACTTCAGTCCTCAGCTTGCTCAAGTCTTTAGATTCACTAGAAATACTAGCACTGGCGTTTGGATTGTAAACATTGAGCAGATGTTTTTAATCTTGACTGTTCTTGGGAGAACACCGTGTTCTGCACTGTTCACCAGCTGAAATGAAGGGCAGAGTGGGAGTTAATACTCAGTTTGCTGCATGTAAACCTCAGTGAGCTGTTTGGACCCTCATGATTACACAGCAGAAATTTCTTGGGTGTTGTTTTCTCTTTTCTAGCTAGCATAGCAAGGAAACAAGGTGTTGTGCAGTGTAACCTGTAGAACTTGCCCATTGCGAGTAGGAGCAGAGCCCCTGGAGCAGTTGTTTTTTTTTTCCTTTGGAAACCTTTTACAAAAGATTCTGAAAACAAGTTGCAAAGGAGGCTGTAATTTTCCTGATCATGAACACCAGTGTCATTTCTTTCCCTCTCCTTCTCTGCAGAAAGTACCCTTGTTTTGTGTCCTGTGTCCTTCATAACAAACCAATTCTCAGGAGTTTGAGATTTCTCCTCCCTTCTCTGATCCAAGGCAGGGAAGACTATTCTTTTGTCACTGTAATGCTGATCTGTCAGTCTCTGTTGGTGAAGTCACAGGGCCTCTTGTCATCAACAAGAAGCTGAGGGTGACTGGAACAACCTCATCTCCTGAAGTAAGACTGATGAGTGTGCAGAGCAATGTCCTCTTTTTGCCTCCTGCCTCGGATTACATGTGTATGCTACATGCCAGGCAGGATCATTGAATATTGTATATTGAACTATACTGCCCTCAGAGAAATAGCACCTCACTAAAAACATTCCCAAAGGTCACTGATTGCAGTATGAGCTCTGACTGGATGTGTTAGATAAAGATTGATCAGAGCTGTCAAGGACAATTTTCATTCCTGTCCTGTTCCAGGAAATTTAGACATGTCATTGGAAATCTCACAGCCTGGAAAATTAAGCACACAAGGGGCTTTTTCCCACAGAGAAGAGAATCTTATTTTATTTTTTCACTCAAAAAAACAAAATGCTATGAATGATATTTTAACAAATGGTATTTTTTCCTTTCAGCAAAATTCTGTTTTTTCATTAGAAATATTTTTCTGGAAGTGTTCTCGTTGATACTTTCCAAATGCAGAGCAGAGGCTTATAGAAAATCAGCTGAAGCTTCTATGCTATTCAGTTTGCCCTCCCCCGTTTGGCTTATTTCCCCACCTTACACCATAACATAACTGGCTATCCTTGGACCTTGAGAGGTCACGTTTTTTGCCACAGGTTGCCAGGTGTTGGTTACACCAATGCATGGCTCTTCTGTCTGGTCAGATTGACAGCCTCACTCTGAAATGTTACTTTTCCTACTGCATCTGGAAGTAGTAGAATCTTTTCTTGTTGTAATGGTCAATCACGGTAAAAACATGAACAACATAATGTTCCTTTGGATGACTGATGGTAATTTGAGTTGGTTCTTTCAGCTGTCTTTAATATGTAGCAGGTATAAGAAGTAGGGAAAGTACTTTTTCCCAGCCCAAGCCAGCTTTCCTCCAATGCATCACAAATTCTGTGTTTGCACACACTGAAAGGATCACACAGCTGCAGAAGTTCTTGCTTGCTTGTGGCTCTGGTCCTTTTTTGAGGTCATGGCACAGCTTGCAGAGCAAGGAGGCGTATGACAGGAACATTCAGAATAGCTGATCTCACTATGTCTCCCAGATGGATTTCCTAGTTCTGGGCGTGTTCTGCTCAGCTCTTCCCATTGCTTGTGATTGACTCCAGCCTCTTGTGTTTTAAAATCTTAGGCACTCAAAGTACATTGCACTTTGTGTCACTGTGTCTCCTGTTATTTCAGGGAATCTGTCTTTTTTGTGGCAAACACCAGTGAGGAGCAAATTGGCAAGAAATACTATCCTTGTGTGCTCAGGGATGGCATGATAATACATCTTGTGCAGCTGAGAGGATTTTACTATTTATTTAGTAAGTTTCTGCACTTTTGGCATAAATTTTCATTGTACTTATGAGTGGAGAAATATTTCACTGAGTGAGAGAATCAGCTTCAAGAAAATATTCAGAATGAATGTGATAACAAGAAGTACCAAACTGGGATCTCTGTCAATTTCTGAAGTCTCTTCACATTTGTTTTCCAGAGTTTCACTCATCCTACTCCATTTTCCACAAGATCATTCAAATTTAAAAGTGGTCATTTAAATATAAATGTAATCGTTCAAAGGAAAAGAGAAGGTCCTTGGCACCAGAAAGGCTACTGTGCCCAAGGTACCCTGCCACTCCAGTGTACATATCAACATTATCTCATCTGTATTTCATCCCCATAACCAGATTTTCTCTTCAGATTTGTTAATGTAACCCTACAAATCAAATGCACATGACTTCAGGTCCAGCCTACACCTGGTAAATCTCCCATTAGTACATTACAGTAGTATTTCAGTGGCTGCAGTAGAGCTTCAGTCACTCAAGCACAGATGTTGTGTGCATGGCTTCAGCTGCCACCCGCAGGACGTGAGGATCTCCTGCAGATCCCTCACTGTATCTGCCAGCCACACATGGATTTCTCTCTCTGGCTTTAGAAATCTTCTCTGCAACGGCTCTTCTCCCTCTAATGTTGCCACTGAAACAGCTGAAATGGTATTTCTGATCAGAACACATCTATGTTTTGTCCTTCTAGGTATACCTTCTCCTTAACTAAGGACACATAGGAAAGAGTTTTGCTCCATAGAAATATGTGTCTCCTTTTCCAAGACACAAACTGCTTAATGTCTGTGTTGTCCATCAAATTACTTTGCTCCTATTTTGTATGTTTGTTGAAATACACATTTCTGCTCTAATGATGCTTCCCAATCCCTGTCTATGTGCACTTTGTCTTCTTCCTTTTCTGTCTTTTCCAGCAGTTTCTTCTCCACATTTGTGTCTCTAGGAGTCTCATTCCACTCAGGGTGTGATTTCACAGATCCTCTGGACATGTTTAAGTTTGATTTAACAAAGACAATGCCATTGTTCATATTTTTGCTGGTATCTTTTAGGAGTTTTATTCTTCCAAATGTAAGAATTTATATTAAGAAGTTAGCCTAGAAATAAGACCTTAGCCCTATAACAATCATGTTCTTGTCAGCTATTCAAAAAATCCAGTGTCACCTAACAAGCAATATTAAAAAAATACTCCTCTGTTGTAAATGAAAAAACTAGAGCTTTCTTGGAAATTTGTATGATTTGTGATTTCTTACACCCTAAAAAGAAACAGAAGTATTAGAAAGACATTGCCTGAAATAAATAAATTAGTAACAATTTTCCTGATGCTCTTTTGTGGGTAAAACAATTAGCACAATGGCTCTTCATTGCCATCCTGTACCTGTGTTTAAAAGTAAGGACATTTCTGAAGAGTCTGGTCCTCAGTGTGATACTCCTGGGCTGCATTTTGTCATTATTAAGGGTATT
This sequence comes from Irena cyanogastra, assembly GCA_013397155.1. NCBI lineage: Eukaryota > Metazoa > Chordata > Aves > Passeriformes > Irenidae > Irena > Irena cyanogastra. The sequence continues at coordinate 368,102 of VWZV01012806.1, read as the reverse complement.
TAGGCAGCTCAGCATCAGGGCCCCAATGCCTTAGAAAAGAGCAAAATATTTAACAATTTAAAACTGTCTTCATTATTTACCTCAGATCATGGAACTTTTTCAGGTATTTCTTTCCTTGTAAGCATCAGGGCTCAAGCTTCTAATTTTTCCCATCTCAAGCCAAAAGTCTAGTAGTAATGATTCCTTTAACTGGGTTTTCTGTGGAGTAAACACGTAATACAGTAACACAACCAGTGATTTCGTAATTTGGGGAATTATGTTTATAAGGGTTTTTTTTTTTTCTTTTGGAAACCTTTTACAAAAGATTCTGAAAACAAGTTGCAAAGGAGGCTGTAACTTTCCTGATCATGAACACCAGTCATTTATTTCCCTCTCCTTCTCTGCAGAAAGTACCCTTGTTTTGTGTCCTGTGTCCTTTGTGACAAACTAATACTCAGGAGTTTGAGGTTTCTCCTTTTTTTTTTTAAGACAGGTTTTACAGACTAGTGTCTTTGATCCTTGCAGCAAACATTGAAATTCAGAGAAAACCCCACCTATTTATGATTAATTCCCTGCAGTCTGGAATACTTGCTAATGTCTAACAGATCTGTGGCAAAAGCCAATGTCATTTCACAACAGAACCCCACCCTGGGCCACAAAGTGGTTCTTAGCTGAGATTAAGCCAGGCAAGTGTGTAAACCCCAGGTCCACACCTGATTAAAGCAGATACATGGGAGGTATGGATGGGACTGGCCAGAGGCTGCACCATATGATAAATACCAAGGACCATGGCATCCTATAAAACTGGGCATTTATATGGTACAGATGGCTATGCATAATCTTCTCCTAATTTATAATGCTGGAGCATCTGGTTCATTGCTGTTGCTCTATCAGCTTTTCTGGAGGCCTGTTCTTGAATTTCTGGTAGCTGAATATTGCTCTTCTGAGTGCCAGCAGAATGGGAAGTTAAATCCATTTATAGTAGGAGGTAAGCTCTTATTCTGTCTGGCAGATCAGATATGTTCAAGCAAAGTCATGAAAGACAGAAGGGTAGGCCTTGGTGGGATTGGTTCCACTTCAGAACAAAATCCACGACTGCAAACTCTAAGAGAATTAATATCTATTTCTCTTTGGCAGGACCCTCAGCCATGACAGAGAGGTTCGGCCAGATGAGGCCACTGTGACAGGCTGTGACCGTGACTGCAGACATCCCGCAGCGATGTGGCAGGCGAGAGTTCACAGAATTGGTCTCAAGTCCTGCTTTTGCTAACTGCTTGATCTTTACCTCCTAGTGCCATGGCCCTAGAAGTCAGCATTTCTCTCTTTTCTGAAGCAGAAGCTGGCACTTGGCACTTGGTTAGAAAATACCAAGTATTACTGTGTACGTGACTAAAAAACCAAGAGACGAGTGTTCTCAGCTGGGTCTTGAAAACTTTTTTCAAGAAGGAGCCAAGCCAACAATGTGAAAGCATCCTGAACTGAATGGTGTGCACTGCTCAACCCCCTGTGCAGTTGCATGCCAGCCAGGGCAGTTTTAGAGATGAGGACCCAGAGCAGATATCTTGCTTGAACCCATGAAGAGAAAGAGAAAGGAGGGCTAGAACTCACTCTGCCAGGTATTTCCAAACTGACTTGTCAGCAGGAAAGTCCCAGTTACAGTTAAGAGAACTCTTTCTCCATGCCACCCTTGTGGAGTTGTAAACAGCATGTGCAGCATGCAGTCTAAGGCACAAGAAGTTGTTTTTTAAAGTTACAGCATTACCAAGTCTATCTAGAAGCTGCGAGTGCAGATCACTCAGCCTTAGAGGAGGAAAAAATACAGCACCAGTCATTTTACCAAACCCTTCCCCAGTAAAATTGCATATCAGAACAGCACTGAAAGAAAATTTGTGTTTCAAATGGAAAGGGAAAATATACTTTTGCAGAACATCATGGGATTGGCAGTAATAAATCATGGTACTGTCAGAATGGAAGCGGGTTCCTGCAACTCTTGCACTGCTTTCTGTAAGCCTGTGTTGTTGCTGAGGAAGTGAAATCTGGTTAGCCCACAACTTACCACACAACTATGCAAGACTTCTTCAGATCTTTTATTGTTTTTCCCAGCATACATGCACATTTTTCATAATTTTATCAAATTGAAAAACTTTCAGATTTCAAATGTCTTCATAGCCCCGTAGCATGGCAGCTGCTGTATTTCTAGCTAGGTCTGAATGCTTCAGGTACTCCTATGGCTCTGCCTCTTCTTTTTTCTCTCTCTCTTCTCTTTTTTATGTTTTTTTATATTTCTATAAAACAGGTTTATCCTCTGCATCTGACATAGGTACAGTATCTGTAATTGTCAGAATCTGTTCTCTGATAAAGCTTTACCTTTGCATAATGATGGCAACACTAGGTGCCCTAAGGAAATAAATGAATTTGAGAAAGAACTTCAATTACTACAGATACTGTTTTCAGGCTGTGATAACCCACTGCAAGATAGATTATTTCTTAATTGTTTGCTTGGACAATTTTTCTGGCCAGTGCAAGACAGGCAGCAGAATCTTGCACTTGTCTTGGCATGGAGATTCAAAGGCTTGCTTCTCAAAAAAATCTTACCTAAATAAAGAAACTGTGAGATATGAGTGGGCAAAGCAACTGGAAGAATTGAGAAAGGAGCAAAAAGGGAAATGTGGTGAAAGAAACCTGGTTTTATGGACTAGATGTGTGGATATGCCTGGATGTCTGCAAACCTAGTTGTTCAAATATATCATGTATTATAATCAGGTGGTGGAAATATTTATTATTTAATGGCCTCTTTCATTCTGTTAAAGGCAAGAATGGCTGGGACCTCCTTTTTTCCAAGGGCTTTCTTTGCCCTTTTGTGTCTGGGCCACTCCCACCTCCCCTCATTTAGTCTGCAATAACAGAACATAGTTAAGTACTAAGATTCTCGTTACTTACAGCCCTTGTACATCTGCAAAACTGTTTCACCTCTCCCTCCTGGCGTGGCTCAGTGAGTCACTACCCAGACCTTGCCCAAGCAATTTTTTCCCTTGTATGATTAAGGGCTAAAATCATTAGAAATCACAGGTAATGGTCAGCATTCAGTCACCATTTACTGTGAAATGGCTAAAATAGAGGTCACAGAATCACAGAATTCTTAGGTCTGAAAGGGACCTCTGGAAATCATTCAGTCCATCCCCCCTGCCCAGGCAGGGCTACCTAGAGGTGATACAGGAACGTGTCCAGGTGGGTTAGAATGTCTCCAGAGAGGAAAACTCCATGACCTCTCTGGGCAGCCTGTTCTAGTGCTCTGAAAGTTTTCCCTCCTGCTGAGGTGAAAGTTCTTGTGTTTTAGCCTATGGCCATTGCTTCCCATCCTGTCACTGGGCACCACTGAACACAGCCTGGCACCATCCTCTTGGCACCCACCTTTGAGATATTTGCATGCATTAATGAGATCCCTTCTGTCTTCTCTCCTCCAGACTAACAGACTCAACTCCCTCAGATGCTTCTTACAAAACAGATGCTCCAGAACCCTCATCATCTTTGTGGTTCCCCACTGGCCCCTCTCCAGTCACATCTTGTCTTTCTTGTGCTGAGGAGCCCAGAAGGGGATGCAGCACTCCAGGTGTGGCCTCACTAGGGCTGAGTAGAGGGTCAGGACCATCTCCCTTGGCCTGCTGGCCACACTCTCCCCAATGCACCCCAGGATACCACTGGCCCTCCTGGGCACAAGGGCAGTGCCAGCTCATGGTTGTCCACCAAGACTCCCAGGTTCTTCTCTGCCAAGCTGCTCTCCAGGAGGTCAGTCCCCAGCCTGTGCTGGTACTCGGGGTTATTCGTCCCGAGGTGCAGGACCCCACACTTGGCCTTGTTGAACCTCATTAAGCTTCTCTCCACCCAATTTTCCAGCCTATCAAGGTCCCACTGAATGACAGCACAGCCTTCTGGTTTATCAGCCACTCCCCACAGTTCTGTGTCATCAGCAAACATGCTGAGGGTCTCTCTCCTTTGACTGCCTTTCACTGAATGGAAGAGAGGATCTTTCCTGCCTTAGTTCACATGCATTCCTGGCTAATCACATGCTGGTTTCACTGTCAGAAATATTGTCTTGAGGGTACTATGAAGACTCTGTGAGCATGGAATTACTCCTGTATTGCACATTTCTTATTTTAAAGAAAGGACACTTTTTTCATTTTCTGTTGTAATCATTGTAGAAAGCATAAAATATCTGAAACTTCTATTTTATAGATTGTATTTTAATTTCAAGACTTAAAATACAAAACCCCTAGAAGCAATCTTAAGGATAATTCCATAAAGACTTTTTTAATGGTTTTATTTTTATATTACAAATCTGTTTCCTTTGAAAATGCAAACATATACCATCATTAAATTGTAGTACGGGACATACAAAGAATCCTTGACCTTCATGTAGCATAAAATGATTGTGATCAAATAATCAAATAATTTAATGCAGCAAAGGTCAGTTTAAGAAGTATCCAAATATGTATTCCAGACATAGACAGCAGATATTGATTTACAGCTGGACCTGTGATGGAAGGCATCTTCTGCCCTTATCCCTGTAATGGAGAAGAGAAAGAGAATTGCTGCTGGCATGTGCATTTCAGCTGGGTGGTATTAAACTGAACTGATATTCAATGCATGCCATTCACCTGCATCTGTCCTGCCCCTTTGCAGGTTGCTTGGAAGTCCAGCTCTAACCTGAGTTTCCAGCTCTTTACAGTACAGGGCAAGCAAGGAAAAAATGCAGGGAAGTCCCCTAGAAAGTGACTCCCCCCTTTGCCTAAACCCACTGACCAAAACTCAAGAGACACCAATGATATGTGTCATATTATGAAGCAGAAGAAAGAAAAACTTCTATGATTTTAGGGTACAGAACTGAGAATAGAAGCCCAGGTTAAAACTGATGCTTTTCCAGTTTTCTTCTGTTACCCCAAATCTGGGCTTGCTAAGGCCGATTCCAATGAAGTCAGGTTTGGGTCTTTGTACTCTCTGTGCCTTTGTACCTGCAAGGCAGGATTGATAGCAAATCTTTTGGCTAGGCATATGATATATGACAATAGTCTAGTGATTGATGTAAGTAAAAAACCAGATTTTTCAGATCAGCTAGTAGAAATAATTTTTGCATTTTGGCCCATGGGAACTCATGACATTTGATAACTGATTTATTTTTAAAAACACTACACTAAAGAGTGGCCACGAAAAGGGGACAGGCTCATTTTAATTAATCCATCAGATCAATCCCTGAGCAGAAAAGATTGGCAGAGCTTGTAGGAGAATTGCATGTTTATAAAGTTGGAGGTCACTCATTTTTCTAAGTAATTATTACTTGACAGAAAAAAATTATGAAAGCTGTGCTATGTATAACTATTTAACTATACTATGTATAACTGTTTTAAGAAAGGGAAGAAGCAGATATTTCTGAGGACAGTGCCAGGATGAAAATAATTATCTATCCCATTCTCTAATCATCTTGGCCTTATAAATCTTATCTGGTGTGCATCTGAGATTATGTAAATATTCCTGCTAATATTGTCATGTGGGATGGCAGCTTCTACGACACACTTTTTTCTCTACTTTTGGAGAGTATCTGCCTTTGGTGAGGGGATGGATCTTGACTTCTAGAGTCATCTCCAGTTTCAGCCAGTGACTTACCTGCCCCAGAGATGGCAATGCTGTCACTGCAGCACAGTACACTGCCTGCTGCTGTAGGCACTGCTGTGGTCCAGGACTGGCACGTATATTTTAGCCACGATGCAGTAGCTGACTCCAGGCCTCAAATCTTGTATTTTAATAACCTTGTCTTTCCCTTCATACACCAGGACCCTGTGTTGCTTCACACAGTGTGGAGAAAAAAGAGCCAGTCAAGCACATTTCCCTAGCAAGTGTGTCTGTGAGTAAAGTTTGATGAGAACAGAGGATGCAGAACAGCACATGGACTCACACAAACTCAACAGCATTAATAACTTATTTACGCTTTTTAAAGAACATTTCCTTCCCCTCACCCCAAATTCCTCTTCTGTCCCAATTTTTTAAACTAGGTCATAGATTATCAAGTATTAAGTTGATGGAAAATAATACAGGGAGGAATTACAACTCAATTCAATAAAATTCAGTTCCTGAAAAATAAGCCCACTTTGTTTTCAAACACTTGCACAGTCATCACTGCTCTCGCAATCCCAGAAGACTGTTTCAACAGTAAAACAGTAAAAGTATGGTGTGCCCACACTTTTCTGGATATTCAATGGTAAAGGGTTCATATCTGAATACACTCTTACCTCATCTACCAAGTTGTTAATTATGAAGACTTGATACAGCAGATCATAATAATTTGACATTGGTATTTTGCTGCCTCTCTTCCTTTTATAAGGAGAATGTGGAGCCTGGAGCTTTACTGTTATGTATTTGTTGCTATGAACCACAGTTACCATCGGAGGTCCTATCATAGCTATGAAAAAAAAAACCCAAAGCTATAAACACAATTATATATTATTAATAATATTTCCTAGAATGCAATTTGAATCCATTCAACAAATGCTCATGCTACCAACAATATATCATGCTGTATTTACTCCTCAAGTGACACTTTGTAAGTTCTTACTCCTTGGTGTTTATTTGGTTTGGTTATTGTTATTTCGGAGGTGACAATTCCTGTGTTTGTAAATCTACCTTTGAGCCAAACTTTTTGAAATCCCTTAGAGTTGATGTTGCTATGTGCTGACTGGTCAAGCAAAATTCCAAAATTGCCCTGATTTTCTTTTTCCTTCGTATTTGTCTTTGTGCTTTCTGCACAAAACATCCATTTAAACCATTTCAGCTGTTCCAAGGATGCAGTTTACATGAGCACTTTCAGATATTTTGCAATCGGCTTGGTTAAAAACAGCTAAGGCTTGAAGCTAGTGCCTGCATACAGGTGTGTGCAGCACCAGGAATGTGGGGACACAGACAGCAGCTGCCACACGAATCTCTCCAGGAGGAGAAGTGGCCCAGGGCAAGATGTTCTGGTTTTGCTGCAAGGTACTTCTTTGTGTCAAAGCTTGTGGTTTCATCTGTGCAGAAGGCTCAAGGCAGTTTGCACTTCAGGGCTGTGAAGTGACCCGTGTGGACAATTTGATTTTGCACTGGCCAGTGAGGGAACACGGGCTAATTCATGGTGAACTTACTGATAGGTACACTGCCACTGTTCAGTGTTTGGGCAGTCCTCCATTTCTAACATGCTGTGGCACTATAATGACTGTGCTAACTGAAAGCTTTGCACATGTCATTTCTATGTCCTTTCCTGCAGTCAGGATAACACGTAAATGTGAGAAGAATAGTGACCACACAGCTCTGTTCTCTCTTCTCCCCCCAGAGGAAGAATACTTCCTTTTTTATTGTCCTGAGTCCTGTCCTTCTAGCAGCTCCAAAAATGCCTGAAAATGATTTGTGTATTTTCATGCCCAGAGGAAGAGGTTGAATTAAAGGGATCTTTTGATCTCCTAATTACTGGTATATGGCTATTTAGGCATAATCGCTTGGCTTTCAAGTGTGTGGAGAATTACTCTGGCATTACACTTCACCTGAGAGTTATTGACTCACTTCTTTACACACAGCTTTGTGGCTAAAAAAGGATTACCCATGTTTGCAAGCTGTGGGCAGAAATGATGCGTTCCATGCCACGGAAGATCAAATTCCTTCCTGGGGGACGTGTGTGTTGGCACTTACTTTCTCGCCACGGAGTGAATCTGCAGCTGAGGCTCCAGCTGGAGTAGACACCAGCCAAGGCTGCTCTCACTCTGCTGTAGTAAGGCTCCTGGATGTCAGAGGTCTCATGTGTTAGGTCACAGACATGGCTTGAAATCCCCCAGCACTCATCTTTGTTTTGCCACGTGCTCTGCCCATACCTATGGAGAAAGAGGAGGAAGGATGTAAACTTTAGGGATCACTGCCAGTGTCCATGCAGATTCTTAGCCATCTGTTTTACTCTCGTGGCACTGACAAGCATCCTGCCATGGAAGTTAACTGCCTTCAATTTGATAACAGGGAAGGTTGATTTCATGGGTGTTTGGGAGCTACAGGTTTCTGTCTTTTCTAAAAGGAATCTAAAGCAGAGACATGGGTCACCAGCCCTACAGGAAGCCACCTCTTAGCTGCTCCTTGGGAGAGGTGGGCAAGCTTTGGCTTAGCCAGCGTATTCACTAATGAGAATGCTGGATTTCATCAAACAATTTCTCAAGGGCAATAATGATTTCAGCCACTCAGCAGACCCTGAAGACCAGCCCCTAATGTTGCCTCAATCTTTCCATGCAAGGCATCCTGAGGCAGTTCTGTGGGCAAGGTAGGCCACTGAAATACCTTTGATGTTCTATTACAGAATAACTTGACCTACCTAGACCTGCTTGAGGCAGGTGGCTGGACCCGGTGACTTTCAGAGGTCCCCTGCAAACTACATTTTGGTTCAAATCCTTGGTGCAATGAGGGTGCAGAGCATAGTGCTGGAGGTGCTTACTCCTTGCCTGTCTCATGACTGCACCTTATGGGATTGATAAGTGCAGAAACAACTGAGAGCTGGCAGCCAAGCAGGACGCGGCTGTTCCCTGTCACCTAAGAAACCATTTTAGCCCCAGCAGGGCTGAGCCCCGGCACAGTGGGAGGTACTTACACTTTGTACTGCACAAAGTAGAGCGCATCTCTCGCCTCTCTGGCCCACCCAGGCTGCCAATGCAAAGTGGTGTTGAAATTTAACGAATGGAACTCTACCTTCTGTGGCTTAATCGAGTCTTGCAGGTCTTGGTTTTCCAAAACTAAAAGCGCTGCAGATAAGAAGGAATGATAACATAACGTGTTTGTCAGAGACACACTGCTCCACATGGGAATCAGAGGGTATTGCTACAGACCATTCAGTTTCATGACTAGCAGACCACAGGGAAATTAAATCTCCTGGATCTCACAGTCAAAACTTTCCAAGTCACGAAGTCAAGCGGATACAGAACAAATACATTTAGAACTATGAAAGGAATACTTTTATGTGGTCTGAGTGTTTGAGGTGGGTTTTTTTTGCTGTTTGTTTTTGGTTTGTTTGTTTGTTGTAATTTTGCTTTTCCTTTTTTTTTTTTTTTTTTCCAAATCTTCAGAAACTGATAAAAGTCTTTCATTGTTGCTTGTTTTCCACCAACATTTTGATGAGGTCGTAGCAGATGAAAAAACTCTTTAATTAATCTTTCTTTTGCAGAAGCGCAATGCAAAAGATGGGAAGGTCTGTCTTTTTTTCTGAGGGTGAAGCTGATTTGCCCATTGTCTCCATGGTACCAATATACCATCTCACATCACATGCTAATACTATCTTGCATTCAAGATGTTCAAGGGTTGTTTTTCAGTCTCTGTTTTCTTCCTCAGTACAGGATTCAGCACATCAGGATAAACATCAGTGGGAGCAGGATGCTGCCACTAAAACCCTGCTCTGTTTGTTTTGCCAGCTCTATTTCTCTTCCCTACAAGGCACTGGGGGTGCCACCGGGTGAGTGCACACAACACTGGCCGTGTGCCTGGTCCTTGGCCACATCCAGTCTGGGTCAAGGCACGATCCCATAGGACCAAAACCAAGGTGTGCAAGCACTCTGATGGGTATCAGTGGGAATGAGAGGGGGATCAGGACAGACAATCTGGGTGGCTCCCAGGCGCCATTGGATTAATCTCTGTGCTATTGATCACTGATTGCCAGGCTGTGTCATCCATCTTCCTCTTTTCACCTTTGAGGGAAAGTCATTCAGAGGAGACTTATTAAGGCCAAAGAAAATGTATGTTGACTCAAGGAGAGGCAACACAGAATAATTGCTCAGGACCTGCCATTTTAAATGCTTCTTCTGAGTCTGTTTTTAATGCTCTTTCATTTGAGGGAGAAGTTGTTATAAAGTAGTTGCATGTGACAGTAATTGGAACTGCGTGTTCATTACGGCCCAAACAAGGATGAAGAGGATGATCATCAGGACATATATAATTGATGGTGGTGCATTAAGTATTATAAAGCAATTCTAATTAGAAAATATCCCAGGTCTTCTATCAATCATCCTTCTCTCATTCACTTTTTCTGTTATGATCCCCCCACACATTAGTCGCACAGCCTGAAGCAGGTCCTTTGCTGCATCCTCTGCACAGTCCTGGTGGTGGTTATCGGGAATACGCCTCATGAGGAAAGAAGCCTTAGCACTAGATGCAGCACAGACTGCAGTTCCAAATATCTTGGTTCTGCAAGG
>VWZV01012806.1:268145-342255 GCA_013397155.1 Irena cyanogastra | reverse complement strand
TCCCACAGTATTCACATTACCTGTATTGAAACTACCTCTATGAGCTCTACAACTTTTGTCATTAGAGACTTCATTGGAAATGGACAGAAATATAGAATATCCTGATTTGGAAGAGACCCACAAGAATCAGTGTTTACTTCCTGACTCCACCCAGGGTAATCTAGGAGTTAAACCACACATCCCAGAGCACAGGCCAAATGCTTCTTGAACAGGATTTGGGCAGTGACCACTTCCCAGGGGAGCTTGTCTCAGTGCCTGACCAATACTTATAAATAGTGATAGGCTTCATTCAGCTCCTTAGCAATAAAATATGATGTAGCATGTGAAATATACTGTGGTACTGGAACCTAGGAATCACAAAGTAACGTCTAGCCCAGGAAAATGAGAATAGGCACACACATGAGTTTCTACAAGGTGAGCTCAAATGTGAAATTGGAGCACGCATCAGAAGCTCACAGGCATTCAGGAGCACACATTCTACTTGTGATATTCTGCTTCCTGATCCTTTAGATGAGATATCACAGTGCTACTGGAAGGCCAAAATAAATATGGATCCATTGAGCACAGCACTGTAACCCTGCACGAGCCATTTTTTGCTACAATGAATGGTCTTCACAGAAAGTACTGCTGTGTGTACATATTCAGACAAGTACATGCTGTTGTGAACATGACAAAAAGTCTCCAGCATCTGTTTTGATATTGGGGCCTAGCAACACATGTCAGAGAGGTTGCTCTCATCTGATTTTTTAAAGCCTACAGTGTGAATGGCTACCTGCAAACTAGTCCCCCGTCTCCATCACAGTCCATGGAAAGAAACAAGAATTTTAGAAAGCATTTTGTCTGACCAGAAGTGCATATAATTTCAGAACAAGATGAATCATCTTGTGCTGCACAAGTTGGTGGACCAGATCACTGCTTTACTACAAAGGGACCACCTCTGGCTTGGATATCTCCATTTAGTCAGAGCAATCTCACCTCCTGATATTCTATTCTAAGGAACACAGATTCCAGAGGGATCCTGGGCATTGACTATGGAGGGGTCATTTTAAAGGGTTTTGAAACTGAAGACCATGAAATTCAAGATTGTTGTTTACTCTCTTTATAAATGAGACTTCCTCCATCCACTGAGAAGATACTCCTGCTGTGATTTCTGTTTACTACTGCCTCAGGCTGTCGCTCTTTCAAGTTGTGTAAGTTCATTTGTTGTGACTAACACAACACCAGGAGAGCACTACAACAGTAGTTCTTGATACTCCACTCTGACCTGACATGAAGCCAAGGAGCACTGCTTCCACTCTGTTTTCTAGGGATGGCTACAGGAAGTTTTTAAAATAGAGCAGCTGTTGACCTCTCTTCCTTGTGCCTGCTCAGTGTGAGAACAGACTTCCAAGTGTCCTTCTTCCCTCTTCCTACAGAACTATTACTCCCCCTCCTTACTCTGTACATTACTAAGAATATTGTAGCAATTATCAGAATTGCCTATACTACCGTTTAATGAAGGAATCTCACAGCTCCTGAGACAGGACAAAAGGAAATGGGCACAAACTGAAACACGGAATTTTCTCTGAATGTAAGAAAAACTGTGAGGGTGGTTTAACATTGGAATAGATTGCCCACAGCAGCTGTGGAGTCTCCTTCCTTGCATGTATTCAAAAGCCATCTGGATATGCTCCTGGCTAACCTGCTCTTGCGCTTGAGCAAAAGGCTTTGGATAGATGACCTTAAAAAGTATCTTCTCATGTCAGTGATTCTGTGGTTTTGTGTCTCTGCTACTAGAGTGAACAGAAACCTGCCTACGTATGCACACATTGAGTTTTTAAGAACCAAGTTCTCAAACTAGACCAACTACTGCTACTTCAGTTAAAGAGAGACTGAAGTCTAGCCCTAAAAAACTAAGAAGCATCCAGTAGCAAAAGCTATCAAAATATTAAGACTGGCATAAATTCTAAATATCTATGAGACCATGGTAAAAAAGCCAAAAACCCCCCAAGCAAACAAACCCAAGAGACCAGCATAAAGATACAATAGTTACAGAACTTACCAAAGACTTAGGCAGCTGTATGTTGTTTTTCCTTAGTTTCTTGCAGCCACAATATAATGTTGGTATTACAGTCAAGATCCCCATAACAACACACAGAATGATGACACCATGTGTACCTAAGAAGTTAAAGCAAAATCTACTAGGAATTTTGGAAAAACAAGCCACTGCTGTATCATTTAGAATAATGCAGAAATTGTAATAGCTCAGAATGCTTAGCTGTAATGTGTGAATTTGTCAATCTACTACCTTTTTTCACTCAGGAAAACTTAATCCATAACACTTTTATGGAGTAAATAAAAATTAGAATGACAGAAGCTTTTCAGTTTATATAAACATAATCACATTTTTATAGAAAGAAAGGAATTGTATAACTAATTTTTTGTTCCTTAGAGATGACAGATGGGGATATTGAGATTTGTACACTTTCTATGTGATAGCATATTAACTGACATAACTACACAGAGTTTATGTACAATAAAAGTAAAATACAGTATCTTCCAAAATACAGAACTGTTAACAATTACAGTAGGACTCCACTAGTCTGACTCTCCTTAATTTGGGAGAGTCAAATTCAGCTCCTCCTGTGCGTTCAAGATAACTGCTTCTATTTTATGTCTTGGCTGAAATTACAGGCCATGACGAAGTACAGCCACAATGTCTCTAAGAGGTTCAGAGATAAAAATTTCGGTCACTATTTGCCTTTTATTCTCTTTAATTAAGAAAAAGACAGTAATAATTTAATGACATAAGTTTATAGTTGCTTCCAGTTAAAAGTCTATACACATTACCCTCAGTGATGAGGCTAAGAAAAAAGCCAGTTGCTAGAACAGACAATGCCTATGAAAACCACATAGCCCAATGAATGACCCATTTGTGATTTTTTAATTACACCAGTGTTCACGTGCAATAGAAACAGGTTTCGTAATACCAGCAACGCAGGAAAAATGCCCCCAGAAAAATTCAGGGTCACTTGAAAATAATGCATGATTTCTAAAGGTCAGAACTGTCAAAGTGCATTTGGAAAAGAATGACTAAACTTTCCCTACTTTTTCTATTCTCCCAAAGGCACCCCAAGCATCAAATACTCGCTAGATCAGATCTGTCTTCAAATTCACTATGTTCTTAATATACCATTTGAATCCTCTTACCCAATGTCTGCCTGAGAGGAACAGGAGTGCAAATTTCCTCTGATGGAGTGCCAACCATCAGAGAATCAAAAATTCCTTCAGCTGAAACACAGTAAGTGGAACTTTCAGTAAGAACTGGGATTTTGAGGCTACACTTATGCATTGTACAGTTGTCCTCGTAGAGCTCTTCAGTCTTTAAAAAATGAAAGACATGTTATATCATTTGACTCACTAGAACAATGTTACAGTACCTTCCACCACTTCCAAAAACGTTAAAACACTATTAGATGTGTTTCCTACATCACTGATATGCCTTGCAAAAGCTGCGTGACCATCAGCTTACTGCCTACCTTAAGATGTTGTATTTGATCAGAGCACTGTATTTTCCAGCCTAAAATTTCTGCTGCTCATAGTAGAGATTCACATTTATAAAACTTGCACCTGGAGGCATATGAAAAGCTAACTGCTGTAAATTTGTTTACCTGTTGTAAATTGTTTTGCCTTCACCCTCCATGATTGCTAAATAAACTGGTATAAATACCTCGAAAAGCAATTTTCTTCAATGAAATGTCTCTTTAGAAAAGTGAGAGGGGCACAAGTTAAGTTACTGATGTTTTAGCATGTATGCAGAAACAGCAGCATGTGATCCAGTAACACTTATCTTGTGTACAGTTAACACAATAATCTAATTTTTGTTGTAAGCACTCATTTGGACAACTAAAATACAGACCTTTCATTTGCATATCTCATTGTAATGTGCTCAACATTTTAGGTGTTTAACTGTTTTCTTGGTATCTGTTAGCTCCATGTGTCATAGGTGTAAATCCCTCGTATAGGCATTTAAGGTAAACAAGTGTTTTTCATTATAGATTTTATTTTTGGAACCTACCTCATTTTTACTATCCGAAACAGTCACCAAGTATGCAAGCTTTGAATAAATGTCTTCAATACAAGAAAGAGGGAATACACGATGGTAAATATCAACCATGAGTTTATCACCATGTCTTGAGATATTCAGTTTTGGTGGTCCTATTTTTCCTGCAACACATTGCACCATTGCTATTAGGCCAAAGCTTTTAACATAAAATATTGTATTTATTGTTAGCGTTCCAAAATTCATCTGAGATTTGAGAAGAATTACGTCTTTATTTCCATGCTGTGAATATTGCACAGCTGTGGTAAGACCTCTCTGTTGCTTAAAAGTAATGGAGGCACTTGGATACATTAACTAATTAGCTTCCAAAATGGAAACAGATAGTCCATGATGAATTTCACTGTCAAGCAATTTAACTTTTCTACACACATAAGGCCATAAAAATTCAGCTGACAACAGAAAAAACTAACAGCAATTAAACATATACATGAACGAGAACCAAACACAAGATCCTGCTGACTAGATCCCACCATAAATCACCTCAGTTAAAAACAATACTGCACTGAAACAAAGGCTATATGAAAAGCTAAACAAATCTCACCACAAGCACCATTTGGAAAATTTGGATTTCCCATGGCAATGCCCTGTGTGAATTTTTCGTGTCTAAAGGGCTGACTGAACACAAGTTTCTTCCTCAATGGGAAAAGGATTTTGTCTCTTTTCTCCATACATGGCTACCAATTTTCTGAAAACTGTCACACTGAGCATTACTACCATGACTTCTGTCCCTTTGTCAAACTCTAGAAACCAGCCAACATTTCAAGTGATAGGACTGTTGAGTGGGAACGGAATCATAGCAGAAAGCAAAGAGGGACTCCACTCCTTCGGCTCCAGCAATGCAGAAATCCAGCTCTAGTTAAAGCATAGCCCAAGTCAGATAGAATCTCATGGGCCAGCTTCTCCCTGAAAGATGTACGTTGGGAATGAAGCAAGCATGGTAAGAAGTCTCTCAGTCTTTCCTGACTCTGTTGCATTTCCTTTGCACTGCCCATGCAATGCCAGGGCCTGCTACACTGGACTGTAAACACAAAATTTACTTTTACATTACTGATGTTAAAGACTGATTTTTTCCAAAGCAGCCCAAAGGATTTACATGAAGAGCTAGTAACTTAGTTATCCAGTTACAGCTTCTAGTATTACCTAGATACCCGAAGCTATCGGTACATGGCATTCTAGTGTCAAGCAAGACATTGCTACTTCAGTGATGCCTAAAGGTACATGTTGTCTGGTGACAGTTTCCTACCCTAAACTGGTGTCTGGAACATGGGAAGGATTCAGAGTGCACCAACAGCATCACCTTCTTGCCTTTAGACATTTTGAAACAGATACTCAGACACCACAGAGTAAGAGCTAGCAAGCACCATGAAGTTCCTACTAAGAAATCATCATGCTTCATTTCATCCTGGACTCCTGGCTTTAAGATACTCCCAAATGCAATGCAATAACAGAGCAAAAGGAATAATTACTAAACTCTATACATTCTTAAATTAAATTAATTTTTAAATTACTAACTCTCTAAATTTTTGGAAAAAATTACAAGGTTTAGTTTAGATACAACTTACCATGCCTTTGCAAAATAAACTCATTTGCCTCAACATATTCAGACTCTTGTGACCCAACAACAGCTTTAACTCGAAGCCAATGAGATGAATAAGGGTCACATATTTCCTCTGAGAGATCACAAAAACGAGCTGAAGTGTTCATACAGGTTGAGACGTTCTTATAGTGACCTAAACTGTAAAACAGATCAAGTAATAATTAATACAATTTCAACTGCACAATACACTGCCTGTAACAAGAAACTGTGAGGGTAGTCCAGGACCAGCGAGGGCACAGATTGCCCAGGGAGGTTGTGGAGTCTCCTCCCCCAAGGATATTCAAAAGCCAAGTGGACATAATCATGGATGACCTGCTCAAGCAAGGGGTTTGGAGCAATGACCTCCAGAGATCCCTGCCAACCTCAACCATTCTGTAACTTGACAAATTTTGCCTTAATTTACACCTGGGCAACCTTCACCCTACGTGACTTCACCACATAGAAACAAAAGAATTTACCATGGACTGACTACTTTTATATGCTTCTAGAGAATATCAGGTATAGGAAATAACAGAATAGTAAGAACTTACTTGTAAGGCTTGATTTCCACACTAAAATGAGGAGTTTCAGACACAGGTGGGTACTGCCAATGCAAAACTGTTTTGAAATTTTCAGATGTTACTACAATATCCGTTGGTGAAGGCACTAGAATGAAGAGAACAATTGCACTTTGATAAACAGACATCTGCAAACACAAGAACAGCCAAAGGTACTTCTAAATTATTTGGAAAAGGCAAAATGCTAGACATAAAAATCACAAATACTTCCCCCCAAATGAGCTAGTCTGTCACCAATATAAACACCTATGAGCCCTGTAAGCTGATTTATTACTCACCTCTCCTGCACAGACAGCTTTTGTCCTCTTTGCAACATCAGATAACCCATGCCCACTGAAAGCAAGTCCATCAGACAGTCTGTACCAGGTTCATAAGCAGTGATGATTATAGCCCTGTGTTGGACTTTTACAGATATAACAGCAAGACAGGTTGAAAGACTTTACTCAAGTTAGAGGAGATTATCCCAGTTCTTGTCGATTTTTCTTGCTGTTCAGAAATTGAATTGGAGTGGATGGGCTGGGAGATGGTACCAGAGCTGGAGTATCAAGGCCAAAATACAACAGGCCTGCTAGGGTAATCCTGGATTCCCTATGAATTTCTAACAGTGATACTTCTACCACTCCAGCAGTATTTTCAGTAAGCTGTGATGACCAAAATAAACTACAAACATTTATAAGGAATTTGAACACTGAAGCTATAACATAGTTCCATTTGAAGGAATACATTTGAAGTACATTTAGCAAACAACATCAGAGGTAATGTAGTAAAGCAATCCAAAAATAAGAAGCAACACTGACAGTCTTCCATGTGCAGCAAGTGTCTATTTCAAGCAGCAACCAAAATAGGCATATCAAGGGAGCAGTTGCAAGGGAAGGAATATTAGAGGATTCTGTAAATGTTGAAGGCTGTCACACGACACTCAGGAATAGAAGAGAAATTAAGCTCACTGAACTGAATTTAACTGTTATAACTCAGCTTCTCAATGTCTGGTTTGGCACCCTTGGTATTCTCAATGTGGCTTTTATAAAGTGTTGAAGGAACTCATATTTGACCCGCTCTACACAGTTTCTTGTTCACAAAGCAAGCACTGCAACTTCACTCTGATATATTTAGGGAAAGTAAACAGTTTTCACATCCTGAGAACAAGACCACAAATATAACACATTACTGAAAGTGATACGTAGAGACTGAGATATGCTATTGACAACCACAAAGGTTTGATGTAATACAGGTCATTCTGCAAGCAATTCTGTGGTTTAATACGTACAAGAGTGGTATTTTGGCTATTGGAAGAAAAGGAACATAATCATCAAATTCACAACCACAAGAAAAAAAAAGGTGATAAGTTGACAGAAGAGGTATCAGGCACACAGATAGGCAAAAGCACATAAACATTACTTCAAATATGCACTTTTAAGCCACAGTGTAGCTAGTCTTAAAAAATTTTAACTTTTGTGTACTATTATACAAAAAAAACATGCTTAACAAAAGGGGTTGACCCCAGAGCACTGAAGGAGGTAGCAA
Organism: Irena cyanogastra; assembly: GCA_013397155.1. Classification (NCBI taxonomy): domain Eukaryota; kingdom Metazoa; phylum Chordata; class Aves; order Passeriformes; family Irenidae; genus Irena; species Irena cyanogastra. Next base: position 334,475 of record VWZV01012806.1, on the reverse strand, counting down.
ATGTTACAGCAAGACTCCTCCATCATCTGCCCAAGGCTTGGGGAGGTCCCTGCTGACTAGTAGCCAGCCACTATTCCAACTTAAAAGAAAGGCATGAGGAAAGACCCAGGAAACCAGACCTGTTAGCCTAACCTCAGCACCTGGAAAAATTACGGAGAAGATCATCCCAGGTGCTCTTGAAAGACATTGAAAGAACAATACAATCACCAGGAACAGTCAACAGGGGTTCGCAAAGTGAAAGTCTTGTTTAACTGATTTATTACCTGCCTAGTGGGTGAGAGAAGGCAGTGGATGTACTTTTACTGGATTTTAGTACAGCTTTTGATACTGTCCTTCACTGTGTTTTTCCAAACAAGTTGGCACATGCAGGTTCACAGCACACTGAGTGAAGAACTGGCTGAAGAGCAGAGCTCAAATGTGAATGGGGCTGCAGCTGGCTGGGGACCAGCAGTGTTCCCTAGGGCCCAGTTCTAGGGCCTGTTCTATTCAGTATTTTCACCAGTGATCTGGATGCAGGAATTGAATGCACCTTGGGCAAATTTGCCAATGATACTGAACTGGGAGGTGCTGTCTACCCTCTCAAGGCATGCAAGGCCTTGCAGAGGGAGCTAAACAAATGGTCTTCGTTGTCCAGCTCACAGCTCCTTTACTCAGGCTGGCTATCTGATTTCTAATGATTACTGGACTGTTCTCAGACAGTCCAGAGACAGTGCCTGGGGACACCACTCTCCCATTTCACTCCAGCATCACGAGTGCATACCACAGAGGACACTGCAGATTTTCCAAGTGCTAATGTGTAATCTTTAGAGATGCCATTTCTGTGTATTGCCAGCTAAAAGGCCGTAATACTTTATGTGAACACTGTTTAACTCAGCCCATAATGAAGCTTTCATTTTTCTGAACAAGTTACACCACGCCCTATGTTGTTCTGCAGACACTAGTGGAAGATGACAATAGCAGTTAGCGCCACAAAGATAATTCTTAAACATAAAACTCCTTTTGATTTATAATAAACATGAATGCAGCAACACTCAAGGTGCAAATTCAAACAGTGACACAGCAAGTATGGAATGAAAGAAGAAAACTGATCAGCAATTCATGTCGTAATGCATGACACAGAAAACTCAACAAGTTCTAGTTTGCCTCCAGGTCAAAGGGATTCCCACCTGCAGCTCCCCTTGCCTTGTAAGGCAGCAGTACTGGCTGCTGAGAAGCCAACAGAGAACTGCAAGAACAATTTTTTTCACAGAAATTTAAATGTGTATGTGCACTGTAGAACAACATAAAGGAACTTCAGGAAACAGCTCTACATCCATAGAATAAAGGAATTGTGCTGGGGTGACTTTATGATGCTGAATTATATCCCCATTTGTCTGTTTAGCCAAGAAGTAAGTACTGCACCTTTAAGATTTGAGAGTGAAAGTGGGGGAAAAGAAGCAGTGGTGGAATGTCTGAAATTGTTGTACTCAAAAACACAGAGATAAGAGCTTCAGCTTTCCTTCTCACAGACTGTGCTGTCTGCAGCAGAGACAGGGGGAGAGCTCTCCTTTGCTTTTTAGTTAGTTTCTTTTAGCTATCTGAGGCAGAGAAGTTCTCCAGACCGTGGCTTTTCTTTTTCTTGGAAGTGATCAGCCCTGCTCTGGACTGAAAACCCAGAAAAACATCAGGAGCTCATGCTTTTGGCCCACCAGGGCCCAGGACACAGCATTTTCCAGAGCAGGAGGGACTGATAAGAGACTGAGCAAGCCGAGCTACAGCCCACTACAAGGACTTTCTATCTATTTTTAGAACTTGCCATCTCTTCACAACAGTGAGAGGTTTTATTGTTTAATATTATTCATTTTCTGTGCTTGTGAATACTTTGCTTGTTAAATAAATAGTTCTTTCCACTTTTCTCCAAGGAAATCTTTTCCCGAACCAGTAGGGGAAGGGACCACTTGAATCTGATTTCTAGAGGGAGCCCTTTGGAAGTTTGCCCTCCCAAATTTGCCCTAATCCAGGAGGCAAAGGTAGGCCAATCAGATACACCTTTTTTATCCATACCAGAAGAAATTAAACATGCCCGTATTTTGAGGATAAAGAACCAGAATTTTGGAAAGCAAAGGTAATGTAAGAGAGGGGTAAAAGTAAAGGTGAGTATGACCACAGGGTGACCTAGAAGTTTAGCATTAAACAGAGAACAGACGTGGGAATACAGCCGCACAGTTTATCTCAGCAAATTCACACCTGCATCAGTTTATAACTTGGGGAGAAATGTACTCGTTTGTCCACATGCAAACAACCCAAACTATTGCTGCCATACTGATAGCAAAGATCTCATCAGGTGTGACGACTGTGGGAGATGAATGTGTATATACAGAATCAAACACCTTCTCAATGTGCAATTATCTTAACTAATGTATTTAAGATTTAGTAGACATTTACATCCTCAGCAAACTTGCACAGCAGACAAGAAGGAAATACATGTGGGAGGAAATTAAAAGCCGAACTCCACTGAAAGACTTGTTTTACTGCAAGTCATCTGCTGCTGCTTGATTTCAGGCTGCTAAGAAATGAGGGATATGTTGGGTTTGTTTGGAGGGTTTTTTTCAGAATAACATAAGCAAGTGTACCTAGCTGTGCCCTCTTAGACTAAGACAGACAAATGTTAGAATTAATCCACTACTTGCACACAATATATGATGCAGTTCTGTTTCAGAAGTGTACCTCATCAAGGCAAAAAATCCTTGTTTTAACCTACAAGACAAATGTAATTTGTGAAGAACAAATCTAACTTATTTTATACATTCACTTCCCCGAATCAAAACCAACCACTGTACATCTCTCACTAATCTCACCAGGGTCAGACATATGCAAACCATATAGACTTAAAGAAAGATTTCTTCACCAGCTTGAAACCTGACATTCTTGTTGATCATGTAAGTGTTCCTGAACAATACTACTTACAGAATGCACATACGAAACACAAGTTTGAAGTAGTCATATACTCAACAAAATCTATTTTTAAAGCATATACAGAAGTACTCAATATTTTGTATATATGTAGATATCCTACCTGTTCAATGAGCCTCAGCAATGCACTTCCTAAAGCAAAAATTAATTCAATGAACTGGACATTTCTGAGATGTAAAAATGAGACAGCCTTCAAGCTGATACTTGCACCTCGTGCAAGACTGAAATTCCTTCCCTCATTCTGGCATCACTGTATACACAGAGGGATTTGTCACCACCGCTTATGCAAGTGGAATCAGCTGAAGTGCAATAACGCACGTAAATAGAACGGGCCTGATGAATCCACAATGCAGAATTTATGGCACAGCTATGAGACAACTGCAGCCCTAAAACCCATAGAAGTTCACTCAAGTCATATGTGACTTTTAAATGTCATTGAGGCACTGAAACACAGACTGAAAGCACAAACTGAAAGCTTGAAAAGCCAAACTGTGAAAAAATAACAAGTAAAAACGTATTTTGAAAGTCTGTTTCATTTTTAGATTTCCATTAAAAACAAACAAATCTTTATACTCCCCAAGTGACGCATCATAGGAAAACACTTACAAGCCACTTTAATAGGCCAAGAGGGACAACAGTTTGAACTTTGCTGTAGAGTCATGGTAAACTCATTATTTTAAGACAGACAGCTACAATAGTAACCAGTCGGTCTCTTCTGGGCCCCTGACTGGGAGAAGTGTGCCTTCCTTGTGCCAGCCCTGTGCTCTACTACAGTTGCTTCAGCTCACAGATTCACAGAACATTCTGAGTTGGAAGGGATCCACAAGGATCACTGAATTCAAGTCTTATGTAAATGGCCCATAGGGGGACCTGAGCTTACATGGTCACTGTAACTGCACCCAGAAAGGGTAGCAGTTCTGATGAATTCACAAATGCAAAAAAGTCACTCTCTGTAGCTTTCGCCACTCATGAAAATAAAGAAAAGGGAAAAAAGATCAGATAAATTTGCACTATCTTTGAATGCTTCTGCAGTACTCTGCAGTTATATGTATTGGAAAAAAACCCAAACAGAAAAAAAGGTGGCAAAAAGACAACCAATATTCTGAAAGACAGATTCAGAAGGCAGCAAGTCAATGCTAAGGATGAAAAATAATACATAAAAATAATTTAGTCTAGCTCTGAAGGCTGCATTTCCTTAGTTTTTTTTTCTTTCGTGCCCAATTTGGGATTCAAAGGGTTTGAGGTAACAAATGACTTGACTGGGATGTACTAGACTGAATTTACAACTGTTAGTGCTGTTCAGCTAGCAATGAGCAGGCCCCTGTGCTTGCCCGGAGGCTCGCTTTCCTGACTGTATATTCAAGTCCAGTGCTCATTGCTTTCACTGCTTCTGTACTGCTTATCACCTCACAGCAGTGTGCCTGGGAACATGCTGGTAAGAGCCATGATGATACACATGGACTGGCAAGTGGCCAGGGTATTGCTGCCTTCTGTGCTGTGTCACACTGAGGACATAAAGTGGGGGGATGAAGGAGGAAGCGTGGGACATTCGGAGTGATGGTGTTCATCTTCCCAAGTAACCCTTATCAATGATGGGGCCCTACTCTCCTGGAGATGGGTGAACATCTGCCTGCCCTTGGGAAGCAGTGAATTAATTCCTTGCTTTGCTTATGTGCACAGCTTTTGCTTTCCCTATTAAACTCTCTTTATCTCAATCCATGAGCTCTCCAGCTTTTACCCTTCTGATTCTCTCCCCAGTCCTGCTGGTAATGGAGTGAACAAGCAGCTGCATGGGGTTTGGTTAAACCATGACAAAATGGTCCTCCTAATTATTTATATCCTCACTTTAATCTATTCTAAATCAAACAAAATTGGCCTGCATTAAAAGCAGAGTTCAGCCGTCTGGGGGCTAGAGGAGAGTTAGGAGCACTGCCCAGCACCACAGGACCAAAACTGAGCAGGAAGAGGTCACTGCTCACCACAAGCTGCAGGAGCACCAAGCACGTGCCTTGGGGAGGAATGGGAAACACCTGTCAGAGCAGTGGTTCTGCCTTCTGCCACCTTCCCCTTCAAGGCAGCACACCCGGGTTAGCACGGCCCCTCCCTCTCCGTGCACTGCTGGCAGGCCAGGCACTAAACAGCTCCTGTCAGACTGGAGCTGCCTGTTGGCTGTGCTTGGCTGGGAGCTTGGCAGACTGGCAAGCACCAAGGAGCAAGGTGATGAAGAAATTTTGTACCTGCTACCTGACTGGCTTTCTCTTAAGAGGGAGCAGCCATGTGGTGTATGCGAAAATGCTCGCATGTGCTTGCCTTGGCCAACTTTCATTTACTCCTCCAAAAGAAACCCAGGACATGCATTTCTCTTGTAATGCCACTCCCATACCTGGATGGTACTTCCTTAAAAAAATTACTGCAAACAAGCTTAAATTAATGCATGTAACAGCAATTTATGCAGAAGGTTCTACCAGAAGTTCTCAAAAGACCTTGAATTCACAAAGGAATTCGTTTACAAATTAAATGAGTACCATGACTGGCATAAAATTTAAAGCTACTAATTTTTTAAACATTTACTGAAATGAACTTAAATGATTTCCCAAGTATTATGAATAAACATTATACACAGTATATAGAGCATTTTTACAGCTTCTATTTACAAAATAATTTTATTTTCTAAGTGCTCAGAGGTTTGACATTGTTCAGTGAAGCTTTTAAAACCATTGTTTATGATAAAAATCTCCACAACGTTGTAAGCTGTACTAAGAGGAGAGGTAGACTGAGATCACCATCTTAAGAAAAACCACAGGAAGTTGCACAAGATGGACACTACATAGGTGTAACAATAGCAACTAAATATTATGTTATCTGTTTTATGAGTGTTCATCCCTTTTGTTACAGATGAGAAGTGCTGTAATAGATGATATCTAAATACAGCACTTTCTAACATCTAATTTGTTTTTGTTTGCAGCTTGACAGCAAATTGCTATGAATGTCAGTAATCTGAATCATAAGCAACAACTCAAGGCCACTATGATTATCACACACAACAGGAAGTCAGCTGCCTAAATAAACTACACACATCCTTGGAAATGTGGCTTACAATGTGCAGTAAGCACCTGAACCACTACCACAGCCTCTAAATCTTCTTCACCTTGACCACAGACCTTGTCTTCCACAATACTAAAATACAGACTGAGAGTTCCCATCAACAAGTGCCCAGCTGTCCACTGTGGAGTCAGAGGCCTATCAATGCAGGCACATTAGGCACCCAGCTGCAGGAAATGCAGGAGGTGTTCCAACTGCTGCTGGGTTGTCTGGCTTCATTCCTTTTCTAAGGAAAACAGTGTCCTACAACAGAAGGTGAAGGTGACTGAACATTTCCTCATTACACACTCAGCCCTGATATATGTATTATACTACTGGCACACTGAAAGCCCTAGAAGATGTATGGGGGGGAAAAATAATCATACAACTGTTGCCATGGAAATTTTGGGCTCCTCAGTACAAGAGAGACATGAAGTTCGTGGAGCATATCCAGCAGGGAGCTACAAAACTGACCAAGGGATTGGGGCATCTCTGTTATGAAGAAAGGCTGAGGGAGCTGGGCCTGTTCAGTCTCATGAGGATATGACCAAGAGGGGTTCTCACCAATATCTACAAGTACCTGAAGGAGGAGTGCCAAGAAGACAGTTTCTCACTGGAGCCAAGCAACAGAACAAGAAGCAATGCGCAGAAACTAACGCATAGAAAGCTCCACCTGAATATGAGGAAGAACTCCTTTACTGTGTGAGTGACCAAGCACTGGAACAGATTGCCCAGAAAGGTTGTGGAGTCTCCCTCACTGGAAATACTCAAGAACCATCTGGATGCTATCCTGTACCATATGCTCTAGGATGACTGTGATTGAGCAGGAAAAGGTTGGACCAGATGACCCACCGTGGTCACTTCCCATTCTGACCCATTCTACTATTCTATATACAGAATATATGTTTATTCAGCATCATAAACATGGTTCAGACCATCCTTTCTTCTACCTTAATTCTTCCCCTGTAGGTCAGCACATCTGCTTGTATCAATATTATAATGAAGTAAGGACATGTTATTAGTCATTACATATAAAACCAGCATTTTCATTTGACTAATACATAGAATTGTCAATTAGAATTCCCTTCATGATGCTTTTGTTCACTAAAAAAAAAAAAAAAGGTTTACTTATAGTGGCTGTGACCAAGCTGAGTGCAAGTCACCAAGAAAATACTGCTGGAGTTTTCAAAACCTAACTCAAAAATACGTTCTGCTCCTTTGAGCTGAGGCTTTGCTGCACTCGCATGCAGAAAAGTGAGCTTTCTGCTTCTAGGCAGCTTGTTACATGATCCACACCACAGCATTACTCTCTATGCTCACAGAGATAACTTGTGCTGGACCAGGCTGGATTGTAGCAGGTTTGTTCGACAAGCGATTTACTGGTATTATGTATTTTACCCTAAGAATGCTTAATACAATGTAGAAGTGACATATTTTACTAGCAATTAAAGCATGCCCTTAAAAGAGACTAAGTCAGAGCAAACAAGACAATATTTAACATATCAAGCCATCTTACTGATCCAACGGGGAAAAAAGATAGCTTCCCTACAAGATTTGCCGGTTATAATCAGATACCAAGTCAAACGAACTGGATATTCAAAATGCAAACTAATAAGGGACAACAATGCAGGCAGATTGCCATTTTTAGCACTGCTAGTCCCTATCAGACAAAGCTGACCAGACTTCCAAAGCACGGCGTGGACCATGCTTGGGGCAATCAGGTTCAGTCACTTCACCTGGTCATGGATCTGAACTCCAAGAAATCTCCACTTACAGAATCCAAGGAGCCTGGGCACACAGCCAGCTCTCAGTAGTGTCAATAAAAATTAAATGCATGCTCCCTTCTGACTATTAGACAGCAATCTCGGTTTTCAATGAACTTTTCCAGTTTAAAATGAAACTAGCAAGCCTAACAATTTACTTTGTAATTTACTTGCCAAAATTTGTAATTTGTTTGCCGTGCAAACAGAGACACAACGCTGTTCTCCGCTGGCAAGCCATCCCTCCTCCCCCGGAGTGCTTGGCCGAAATGCGCGTGCTCCAGGCCGTGATCCCGCTATCTTCTTTACACTCCCCAGTCCTTTGCTCCCCATTTTCGCACCGAAATTCCCAGTTTCTCTACTTCTTTGGACATATGAAGTCATAAAGCATAGCGGAGCAGGCCTGTCCGCCGCACACGCCGCTCTCGCTTTGCGTGCCAAAATGTGCGAACGACGGCTGATGTCACCGGCGCGCCACGAGTCGGCCTCCGCGGCCGGGCTGAACCGCGCACCCGAGAGAGCTCGGCCGGGGCCCCTCGGCGGGGCAGCACGGCACAGCCCCGGGGAACGGGGGCTCCTCCCGCCGCCGCCCGGCCGCTCCCACTGCCCCGACGGCTCCCTGCGCCCGCAGCGGGCGGCGGCGGCGGCAGCGACGCGGAGTCGACGGCCCCACCGGCGGCGCCGGGTCACAGAGGGCTCCGGGACAGGGCGCGGCACGGCCGGTGCCATCGCCCCTTAGGTGACCCGCGCTGCCCATCAGTCAGCCGGTCGGCCTGCCCGGGCCGCCCTCTCCTCCCCCGTGTCGCCCCGCTCGTTCCCTGCGGGCGGCTGCTCCTCCTGGGAAGCCGCGCTCCGGCGGGGCGCCAGCAGCGCCGCCACAGCCAGGAGGGACAGCGGCACCCGCATGGCGCCCGCGGGGGACCGAGCGCAGGCCGCCCCGCACACAGAACCCCGCGGCGCTCGCCACGCCTGCACCCGCCCTGCTCCGCTGCGGCGCCTGCGCCGGTCGGAAGGGGGCGGGATGCCCGGCAATGATAGTGCGGGGGCGGGCGGCAGCGCCGAGGGCAGAGCCGGGCAGCGCCCGAGGCGCGCCGAGGGAAGGGGAGGAAGGGGAGGAGGGGGCAGCCGCGGAACTGTGGGTTGGCTCCGCGGTGTCCGCGCTGGCTTTGTTAATGTTTGTTTTAAGCGCTGGGCCATACGGGTCAGCCCCAGCCGCTTGGAAAGCACCGTCCAGCTCGTCATGTGTCGACTTGTGCTCGCTCCCCGTTTCTTAAAAAAACCACGAAATGTTCACCCTGTGGAATGTTTCAGAAACTGTGCACTGAACTCACACGTAGAGGAATCCTAACTTACGCTGAGAGGCTTTATTCTTTCTTGGAAATAACCTAAACGTATATGCACTTCAAAAAATGGAAGTTTGCTGAGCAGGTTGGAGACTGCAGGTTTTGCCACTTTGCTGTTCCTGCGTCTCTCATCCAGCATCCCAATACCAGGTAATTCTGCACCTTAACCTTTCAAAGTCGAGGCTACGCTGGGCCAGATGAGTAGAAGGGCACAGAAGAACCCTCTTCTGCTACATGCCTCTGCAGCTGTGATGAGGATGTAGCAGCTATATAAGCTCTTGTCAGTGATTTTACAAATAATGCTTTTTCCAGACCTAAAATGGAGGCACCTTGATGGATCTTTGACATCCACACATCTTCTCAGGCTTTCAAGGAGACAGGAAGGAGGAAACAACTGCTTGCCAGAGCCATTACATTTCCCCTTTCCCACACCTCTCTTTGAAACAGTTCCGCTGCTCCCTCATCTTCATTTCCCGTCCCAAGCATTAGTTTACTCTCTAGGGAAAGGTGTGGAGGAATTGATTTTCTTGCCATCTAATATCCACACTGGCANGCTCTCAGTAGTGTCAATAAAAATTAAATGCATGCTCCCTTCTGACTATTAGACAGCAATCTCGGTTTTCAATGAACTTTTCCAGTTTAAAATGAAACTAGCAAGCCTAACAATTTACTTTGTAATTTACTTGCCAAAATTTGTAATTTGTTTGCCGTGCAAACAGAGACACAACGCTGTTCTCCGCTGGCAAGCCATCCCTCCTCCCCCGGAGTGCTTGGCCGAAATGCGCGTGCTCCAGGCCGTGATCCCGCTATCTTCTTTACACTCCCCAGTCCTTTGCTCCCCATTTTCGCACCGAAATTCCCAGTTTCTCTACTTCTTTGGACATATGAAGTCATAAAGCATAGCGGAGCAGGCCTGTCCGCCGCACACGCCGCTCTCGCTTTGCGTGCCAAAATGTGCGAACGACGGCTGATGTCACCGGCGCGCCACGAGTCGGCCTCCGCGGCCGGGCTGAACCGCGCACCCGAGAGAGCTCGGCCGGGGCCCCTCGGCGGGGCAGCACGGCACAGCCCCGGGGAACGGGGGCTCCTCCCGCCGCCGCCCGGCCGCTCCCACTGCCCCGACGGCTCCCTGCGCCCGCAGCGGGCGGCGGCGGCGGCAGCGACGCGGAGTCGACGGCCCCACCGGCGGCGCCGGGTCACAGAGGGCTCCGGGACAGGGCGCGGCACGGCCGGTGCCGGTGCCATCGCCCCTTAGGTGACCCGCGCTGCCCATCAGTCAGCCGGTCGGCCTGCCCGGGCCGCCCTCTCCTCCCCCGTGTCGCCCCGCTCGTTACCTGCGGGCGGCTGCTCCTCCTGGGAAGCCGCGCTCCGGCGGGGCNATGTAGCAGCTATATAAGCTCTTGTCAGTGATTTTACAAATAATGCTTTTTCCAGACCTAAAATGGAGGCACCTTGATGGATCTTTGACATCCACACATCTTCTCAGGCTTTCAAGGAGACAGGAAGGAGGAAACAACTGCTTGCCAGAGCCATTACATTTCCCCTTTCCCACACCTCTCTTTGAAACAGTTCCGCTGCTCCCTCATCTTCATTTCCCGTCCCAAGCATTAGTTTACTCTCTAGGGAAAGGTGTGGAGGAATTGATTTTCTTGCCATCTAATATCCACACTGGCAAAACTCAGGAGACAGCACAATCTGCTGTGTGGGAAGGAATGAGTAGCAAGGAGAGAGGAGGTCACAAGCTAATGGATGCTGAAGAAGCCACCTCACTGTTACAGCCTCAGAAATCATGGTGTTCCCAGAGGTGACGAAGTGGTGCTGTGGGGTGTAGGATCAGTGTCGGCCAGAGAGCTAACATCTCCTCCCAGCTGTGCTAAGGTTGAAGAAAACGAATTGTGAAACTACTCTGACTTTGTGTAGCAAACGACTCTCACCTTTGTGCTTAATGCAGTGCAATACCAAGCTTGTCACAATCAACAAGCACTTAACTGCCTTGACTGAAGTATTGAGCACTTACTGGCACATGGATTTTTGCCTGCCTGAATGATGTCATGCTTGGATGATTTCTAACACATAATGCATTTTCTGGCATATAATAACAGGACAAGAAGAAACAACCTCACATAGTAACAGAGGAAGTTTAGATCTGATACTAGGAAAAATTTCTACATCAATACAGTTGCCAAACATTAGAACACGGCTTCCCAGGGAAGTGATTGAGTCACTATCCCTGGACAAAAGAAGTGCTTGTGTTACACTTAGAGACAGGGTTTAGTGGTGGACTTAGCAATGTTTCAGTAACAGTTGGGTTTGGTGATAGTAACAGTTTTTTCCAACCTAAATGATTCTGTGATTGAAACAATATTTTACACAAAATTAAGTAGGAACAAGGCATCACCAACCCTGGATAGAGTTCAGGTGTTCTGACTGTTGTATCAAAGGCTGACAGTGTACCTAAGGTGGCTGTCTCATAAACAAAGCTTGATAAGATTGTGAGTGTTTTATGAAAATTCTGCAGAGACTTGAAGAAATATGAAAGGGGAAATCAATGAATAAAAATTAAGCCAGCTGTGCATGAAGAAAGTAAATATAATTCCACTTATGAGAGCTGTTTGTGATGTACCCGCTGCCTGTGCCACCAGAACCATGTACACAGCTCCTGGCAGGGGTTGTTCTCACTGTGCAGTCAATGTAGTCTATCATCACCAAAACATTGCCAACTTGCTCAAATTTATCCTTGTCTTGAAGTGTTACGCATTGGGAAAAAAAAAATGAGTAATATGTAAACTGTCTTGTAACTTCCTCCTTTGCTCTTCACACTCCCTGCCCAAGTGCTGGTCATGTGCCTTTCTGCCAGAAAAGGTCCTGACAAGATAAACAAGTTCACACATCACAGGACAAATTTCCACAGCCTTTTGCATGCTTGCTTGTTTACTTGTTTGTTTTCTTAGCTATCACTTAGTTGTGTCACAGGGTTACTGTGTCTTCACATGCATGTGCCATAGCTCCATGTGGTTTTGCCATCCTTGGAGAAGTAGGTACAGGATTTTCATCTCACTTAGACTGAAATGCCTGCTCAAATTTTGCCTGCTTTGATTCAATATCACAGTCATAGCACCACATTTTCTTTAAATTCTGTCATGAAGAGGAATCACAGACACAGAGAAGTTATGTCTAACCAGAACTTCCCTCAGTGATTAAGAGCATTAGCTGTGCTCACCTTCCAAAGGTAAAAGCAATTAAACACATCCACAGCTCCAAAAGAAATTAAATTTAAAAGTACTCATTTGTGATCATTTCACTTCTATACATCCTATTAATCTGTCAGGAAGTTTAGTAATCTTCTCATGTACGCTTACAGTAAAAATACACATTTCATCTTCCAGGAGCATCATTCCTAACTCTCCAGCAGTCATTTCAAATGCATGCCCATTTTTGTTTTCCTTGGTTACCCATTCTTTCTAAATTCACAGTTCCAAGAAACAGAGAACACCTTTGGAACCCCCTTTATTTTAAAGTATTTTTAAAAATATTTTCCAGTCAGACAAAGGAATGCAATATATTCTCCTTGGCAACAACCATAAGATCTTGATATCTGACTGATTGTGCAATGGATGTAGAGTGCTGAGCCAAGCAGCAGGTATATGACTCACACTGGCCATTTAAAGTGCTGGTTTTGCATAGTGAAGGTGATATGGGGGACATGGTGTGAGCATGGAACTTGGGAATCAGCAAAATAAATCCCTAGGAAATCAAGCTTCATTAATTCTGCTGTTCATGGAAAGTTTTATTATGTGAATATGTGTTTGCTGAAGCAAGTTCTATGATCTGGAAAGGGAGGAGGCCAAATAAAGAGTGACTGGAACGAGTAGCAGAGGAAGAAGGTGAAGTCAAATAAATGAAGCAATATATTGAAGTGCCAGTGTGTGTACTGATACCAGCCAAGCTTTCATTCTTTTTCACAAACACCCAAGGAGAATTAAGCAGCCATTGTAATAGGTGTCCTGCAGTTAAATAGGAACAAGAAAAGGAAAATAAGGATCATCAGTTACTCATTTGAGTACAATGTTAAGTTGTTACCCTTGGGTGGAGTTGAGATGGAGTAGGGCTCGGTTCAGGATCCCATAGGGGAAGAGGTTATTCCTGAGCAGGACACTGTTGGGCTTTTCCAGGAACATTAGAGATAGTCTCAGAGAAAACTCAGATGGCAGAGACTTATAGACATCCACCTTTCCAAATTTATCAACTTTTTTTGTTACCTCGGCCATTTATTAGATATAATTTGTTTGGCTTATGATGCTGTTGTTTAAAAATAACAAAAGGATGTTTGATGAATTGGTGGTGGTTCAGGAAACTGTCACTTCAGCTGACAGTGGTGGTTCAGGAAACTGTCACTTCAGCTGAAGCCAGAACAAACACCTGGTCTTTATTCTATCCAGTGATTTATTGTGCTGGGAGACTTGCCGCAATTGAACTGTGTGATAATTAATAGAGTATGGAAAATGTTATCAGAGGGTGTTTATCAGCCAGCAAGCTAAGAGATTACAGATGTGTTGAATCCATTAGAGAGAGGGAAACAGCAACTCCAGCACTTGAGGAAGCAGGTACTTTCTGCAGCAGTGCACTGGAGCGCCCGTGTCTGTCCCAAGAGACATTGCAGTCAGAAAGAGGGGCTGAAAGGAGCTATTCTGATCAGCAGTTGAAAGTGGTATTCTGAGGAGAGGCTGAAAGTGCTTGTCTGGTCTAGTTGGGTAAAAGAAAAGGCTGAAATGGAAACGTCTCCTCTCTGCAAATGTGTTCGTGGTTTTTAAACCAAAAGGTAAAGTTTAAACAAAATCACGAAATACAAAATGTTCCAGGCTGAATTAAGGCTGAAAATGACAAGAAAGTTTCTAATTTTCATGAGATTAGACCTTAGAACAGTTTCAGAGTAAGATTAATGGGAATAGAAATCTAGTTAGGTGTAATAAAGTTTGTTTATATTATAAATAATTATCAAAGAAGACTACCTGCTATAGGAGTGAAAAGGGTTCTGGTAATCTATTTGGATTACTAGTGAACTGCAGAATGTATATAAATATTAGCTGCTATGAGTATTGTATTTCAGAGCTTTTTTCCTTGTGAAATGTATTATTGATAGCCTCCAAACCTCTCCTTTTAAAAGTTGTAGGACAAAAAGCAAACTACATCCCCATAAGAGAAAAAAATTCTTCTGGCAATACTTCAAAATAGTGCCAAAAGAGAAATAAAACCTAGTAAAAGAAGGAAAAAAGCACTTGATTTAATAAGAAGTCTTTTTGATTTCTACTGGACATGTGTTTCATTTGTAAGCGTACTGAAACAAAATGCCCTGCAGAGCTGCACATAGACTGGCACAATTCTGACATAGTAAGATCAATAAAGGGATACATATAATTTCTTACATCAACTAAGAAATTAATTGGTAAAAAGAAAAATGTCAAGAATGCTTTAGATTGTGGAATTGTGCCTGAGACTGATCGGTAACAAATTTGTACAGCATACTGTCGAATGTAGAATGTACTCAACAAACAGGCAGCTAACCAAACAGTTCGTACTTTGTGTGACTTTGTTTTCCTGATTTTTTCCTGACAGTAAACTTTTCTACAGTTATTTTTGTTTTTGCTGAAGAAGAGCATGAAACTTGTGGTGGTTTTCTGTTACTCGGGGAAGAGCCATATAAAGACAAGGAGTTAAACATCACACACATTGGGAAATGGAGTGGTGTCCGGGTTTTTGAAAGGAAAATTACTTGTTGGTAGAATTGTTTCATTAAAGTTTAGGGTTTGATATGCTTCAGTAATCTCAGTCCTAGGTGGAGGTTACCAAAGCTTGGGAAGAAGGATGTACAACTGATAGTGGACACAAAGAATACAGAATTTACAAGCCACAGGGACGTTTGGCAGAACTCCTTTCTCCTAAGGGTGGGTCCTTACAAACTCACAAAACAGGGAATAAGCTAGCAGGGCCAGCTCAGCAACTGTGCTGAATCCCATCCAACTGGGTAAAAGGCAGTTCCGGCAGGGAGAGATCGCGACCACCGACTCACGGACCAACAACCCAAGAAACCACCTTCAAGAGAAGAGAAAGACTGAGCATGCTCACTAATTAGCATAAGGAGCAAAGAAATCATTCAACCAATTAAGATAGAATATTAATTAATAAGAGAACTAGGTAACTTGTAGCCAATGAACGTTAATGCCTTTGTTTGCTAAAATGTAATAAATAGTGAAAATTTTTGACAGTCAGTGTGCTGATTTTATGGATTTTGCACCCAGCACCACTTTCTGCGCAGAGCTGTAAATAAATCAAACACCTCAGCTCTGTGTGGGGATCAGCCTCTTCCACACCAAGTGAAAGAACCCATTTTGGGACAACAAGAGGATGTCTAAAATGATGTACAAAGATAAAATCACTCCTCTAAAATGTGTAAAGCTGCCAGGGCCATGCAGGTATGTTTTGTCCAGACTACACAGGTTTTTATTGTTTTTTCTCTAAACTGTTGATGTTCAGTTGCAGAGCTAATAATCAGTTTTCCAGGAGAGAGAATAGGAGCCAGAATCACAGAGGGGTGTGTGCATACTGTAGATATAACACCACCAGGGTGTGAGAGGTGAAACTGCAACTTTTGCATTCCAGTGCATTTTATTTGGGAGAAAAAAACTTTATATAAATCAAGCAACAGCCTTGAAAACCATGTTGGAGAGCTGCTGACTGCATACATGGACTGTTGCACAATTTGGTTCCCTGACCACCCTCTTCCCAAAGGAAAACTTGACATTTCAGCAAACAGTTGAACCTACACAGTGAATGAATAAGAAAAAACTACCCACAGTCACATCAGAAAATCATACGCCAGTCTTTGTTCTCATCAAAGGCATTTGTTTTTGTGGAAGTCAACCAGGAAAAAAAAGCCTTTCTGGTATCTTTGATAAGAAATGCACCTTTGAACTTCTTGTTCCAGTACAAATGTTCAGTATGCAGATACATGCATTTGTAGAGACACATGTAGGTTCACAAGCATACAAAATGAGTTGTAGAAAAGCCATTATTCTTGGCCTGATGATCCTAATTAGGGCGATCTACTCTCTCTTATAATCATCTGCACAGTAAAAAGGGAAGATGAGCATGGAAAATTTCAAGTCAGATGCACAAATCGCTAATTCCTTCTGCTGTGTGGAAGGGAAACAAGGTGACAAGTGATGTTGAGTGGGCACCTCCTCCAGGTGAGGCACTGTCTTCAACAGCTCACATAGGACAGAGACAGTTAAGTTCCCTCTGCTTGGACTGGCAGAGGCACAAGGCCCTGGTGCAGGCATCCACATCATGCTCTCCAGGTGCATAAGCACACATGCATTCATGGATCCCCTGAGCACCAGCATCACCCCTCTGATGGCAGCCTGCCTGCATCCAACCCTCCCTTGCCACCCCCACAGGTCTCTGAGTTGCTGGTTGGTCCAGACTGAGGCTCACTGCAAACAGCCATGCACTCGCTCTCTCACTCACAGACACCCCTTGTTCCCAAGGCCCTCAGGCATGGCAGCACTGGCTCCCTGTCAGTGTGATGCCCCAGCCTGAGGCTCCCTTACTCACTGGCTGGTCGAGCTTGAAATTTGCTGATAAGCACACACACTCCCCCCCACTTTGGGGAAGACACAGACACTCTCCCCCAGCAGCTGGCACAGGCACCCAGGCTGTGACCCAGAGCCCTGCTCCAGCCCCTGGTGCAGAGCCCCTCATTCAGCTCACTCACCCCTGGGAGGAACAAACTGCTCATGCAAAGGGCTCAGACAGACAAACATGCTCATTGGGCACATTTATATTCAACAGGTCCCTTCATAGCCTTTTCTGCCTACTGCCCTCTTTGTTCCTCCATGCACCCCTTCACCTGTGTTCCCACAGGGATCTGCACACCTATCCTGTAGCTATCGTGGTCCAGGTCTCCCCCTGGCCTACAGTCCCAGCTGTTGCAAAGCCCAGGGTCTTGGAACTAGATCCCTTCCAACTCAAACAAAGCAAAAGTGAGCCCGCTTTCCAACACTTGCTCAATAAAAAAATTGTTAGTTCAGGTAGAACTTGTCTGATTTCTCCGTGAGGTTTTTTCAGCTCAACTTCATGGTGCAAATAAACATCAGTGAAAATGAATAGAAAATTTCAAGCTGTCAGCTGGAGAGAGCCAGGAGAATTTAAACACAGGAAAGTATCTTACTAATCCAGGCTGGGATAAGACTTTAATAGGAACCAGAAATTAATCTGACAGAGAAAAAGAAGAGGTATAACTTGGAAGTCTGATTGATGTGTAGAGAATTTTGCTTTCCTGGGATACCAGATACAAATAAAGGCATCCACATTGGACTGGGAAGAAATGAAAGTATGTGGGCATGCAGCTACCTTTGGTCACGTGCATTTTGGTCTGTTAAAGGAGGCTGACAATGTATGGACAGGCTCAGGATTGTGTGGCAAAGAGTGAAGAGCAATAAAAATTGAGGAGTGTCCTTGGGAAGATGCTGTTTCCCAATATTTTTAAGGACAAAAGACATAGCATTGATGCTTGCTGGCCAAAAGGGGTGGCCAACTAGGTTGCTGGCACACTGTCACCTTTTATGCTAACATAACACACTGGTAATACTGTGCTACTAAGGATCAGAGTCCCTTCTACTGAAGGACTCTGATCACTGGCCTTCATAGCCAGGCTTCCTCTCTGCCTGGCCAGATGCATCTCCAGCATGGGCCACGGGCAGTGGGGAGTGCCACCCTCTGGAATCCTGCATAGATGCTTCCATTGGAGCCCCTTGGGCAACAGCAAAGTTTCTGCTCAGAAAAAGTATATAATGAAAGCTATGTGTGGCAGGCTGTTTGTACATGAATGCTCTTCAGAGTTTTGGCTTCTCTATAATAGTTGCAGTTTTGCTATTTGCAATCTGTTGTTGTTTCTTTTGCCTTCACTTTTTTTTTGGTCCGTATAGAATGTCATGCCTCTGAACTTCACTGGAAAGATGGGCAGAACTGAGAGAGAAGGTATGATAGTCGCTGAGACTGCAAAACGTCACTGCAGCTGGCAGACACAACTGCAGTCGTGCACCAAGGGCACGCACACCTTTTACAGTGGAAACAGCCAGAGCTATTGCTCAAACAGAGGCCACTGTGCAAATCAGATGGACTTTGTGAACACGGTGGTTAGGGACATGTGGCAGAAAACAATACTCAGAATGTACTCAGTACTCATACTGGTGTGAAGAACAGGAAGGAAAAGTAGAAAACTCCCCCAAACTACAAATGGAGAAAGTGATTAATAGGGAATTAAACAAGGAACAGGAACATTTTAGGAAGAGCAGGGCTTCAGAGAAAGCTTGGCTGTATTAGAAAACATATTCCTTCTTCTCGTTTGCTTCTTACTGTTTTCAGGTTCTGTTAGAAAACAAACGATGCTCAATCTTAATTTTTTGCTTATAAAGGAAACCAAAATCCCTGAAAGTTTCTGTAAGTTAGAATCGAAAGCAGTAATACTGTGTTCAGTAAATAATAACAGATATGAAATAAACAATGAAGACCCAAGATAGCATTTCATACACTGTAAATCTCGTTAATATAAAGTAAATATGAACTTTACTTTTACTTTACAGATTGAGGATAAAATATTAATTTTCATATTGGTCTCAAAACACCAATAATATACTATGAAAAGAAAAATGGGTTTTTTAAAATTTTCATCCTTTTTCTCCTAATGCTATGCATTTTGACCAAAATTTAATAAAAGTTAAGACATGCAATGAAACTCTACTCAGCTGTTAAGCCATGACATAAAAGTACTGCTTTTCACAGGATTGTCTTTGTCAGTGATGTTGGGCTAAGGCTGAAGTTTGTCAGCAATTTTGGCCTGCCAAACAGTTCCTGTGCTTTCCGTTTCCTTTTTTCATTTCTGGGTGGAAGCCAAAAATGCTTTTATCATTTTAAATTTTTTTTTCCCTATGGCAGCCTACCATGTGCTGAGACATTTCGCCACATCTTGCGCTGCAATCCAAACCTTGATATATTGGCAATGCACTGCATGCCTGTAGTGGTTTTGGTGCCTCAGAGTTCTGAAGAGGGGACCACGAGGCCTTAGTGCTGTGCCTGCTGGGGCTGGAAGGGGATTGTCTTAGGTTGGTAACACATAAATAAAGCTGCAGGCTACAGAAATGTGTAGTGGGCCTAAAAGGGGGCCAGAAACACCAGAGGACTGTGTTCATTGCCAAGTCTTTGTATTATTTTCACCAACGAGGAAGTGGCTATTTTTCCCTCAAGTGACTGGAATTATAAACAGGCACTTACTGATCCAGTTCTTGCAATTCTGCAAGATCAGTGACTTGGCTGGAAAAACTGAGTCAAGAAACTGAATGCTAGTCTTTGTGCTGACACTTAGAGGTATTAAGCTTTCTGCTCAAAAGAAAATGCTAGCTATTGATGTTTCAAAGCATAAAAAGGAGATTATTAGATTTAATCCTCTATCATAAAGTAGATTATTCAATTGCTTTTGTATTTAAATGAATGGTTGCTATTGCTCCAAGAGCTGTGGTCTTGACATTTGTTGCTGGAAAAGGAAGGCAAGCCAGTAAAATTTAGTGATTGGAACCAGCATACCGACTAATACAGAGGAAAATTAACATAAACATCGTTACTAATCTTCTTTTTCTGTCTGAACACGTGACTGAGTGATCTGGTTTGCAGACAAAATGCCCATATTCATTGCTTTGCTATGTTATCATCCCAGAGGCATCTGTCAGATCAAACTGGAGAACTATTTGGATGTGTACAATACTTCCTGTGTATTGAGGAAGAACTAAAAGCTGGAGTTCTAGTGTTGTAGCATTTATAATGCATCTAAATAGAAGAGAAATAGCCTGATTTAGGGAGTAAAGGAGATAGCAAGAAGAAGGGAAATATGAAAGCCATGATTTAGGAGCCAGGGTTCCATTTCTGGTCCTGCTGCTGGCCTTGTCAAATGACTTTTATAGGTGACATCTTCCAGCACTTCCTCAGTTTTCTCTCTTTCTAATGAGAGGAACTTAGGGGTGCTATTGTTAGCACATATGTCATACAGTAACTATGGAAGAAATCAAATCTGTGTTTTAGAGGCAGTGAAAAAACCCACAGAATAAATTACATTTCTATCTACAGCTGGGTATCCTTGAATTTTGCATTAAAACACACATACAGAGAGAAACAGATGTAGCTACTTTACTAATGTGCATTTTTAACATTTTAGAATCTGCAAGTTAAGCACTGAAGGACTGCTAAATCTAACACAAAGGCTTTATATCACATTGAAGTTGACTGCTTGCAGTGTTGTTTTTTAAATTACATTAAACATTCTCAAGAAATAGTTCTTTTCTCAAAACAAGGACTGAAAGACGAATAAGATCCCATCTGTATGGTCTTCTGATGGCAAATATATATTTGGCTGAAATTACAGCAAGCCTATGTTATTTTAATTTCATGTAATTTATTTCTGTTTTGTCTGAGTTAGAATATTATTAACATGCATAAAGATAACTCTGTAGAAGAGCAGCAGACAGTCAGTGGGTAAATTCATAGATCCATCCCACTGGTAAACGCTCACAGATCAAAATGAGCTTTGCAGGTCTGACCTTTTGACTTGCTACCTTCTCCTTACATTTAGCTCCACTGGTTCCATCCAGAGTCAAAGCAAGAGGAGGCTGAGGCCATCAGCTGGATGCAGTTCGCATTTAGGAAAATCTAGAACTCTTATAATTGAACTAGTTGTTCAGGGCATATGTTCATTGTGAGTTTTGTTTGCCTGTGGACCTTGTGCTATTTCCAGAAAAATTCTAAATATGCTTATACTTTTATTTTATAGGAAAAAAAATTTCAAACTTAAGGAAAAAAAAAATCAAAAAACCCACTACCTCTATGTCCAACCATGACTTCAGAAGTACAGCGTGTTTGTGAGGAATATGTCCAGAATGCTGTTTAAAGTAACAATATCAAATTGTTTTTGCTTTTCCTTCAAATCAAGTACAGTTGGCAAGGTGTATATCAAGTTGCTTGTGGTGGAAAAATAAAAAAGCATTGATGTCACACATTTTACCTGTTTAACATCACATGGTACCAGTAAATGGATCAATGGGGAAAACTTCACTTTTGAGTTTGCTGGGGGGAAGGTACATGGCCAGATCTAGGTTGTGTTATCAAGAAGAGGGTCTATCTGTACGTGACTTGTACCTAAATGAGTGCACTCCCTGATGTGAACTGTTGTAAGTGCCACCATGAGGACAAGGACTTGATGGACTTTTGGTTTTACTTAGGATGCTGCTTGTTATGAGTTCCCAATGGGAAGCTGAATATCAGAGAGCTAACCTAATTCTGGAATGCATAAATGGAAGAACACAGACAAGCATAGAATGAATGGATACTGTGTTATAACCATTGATTGTATAATTGGGGTAGATGCTTCAATGTGTTGCCATTTGTGACCATGTGACCATTTGTGCTGCCTAGATGGCTTAAAAATCTAAGTGTGTCCAGGAAAGTGTAATTTGAGATCTGGAATTGCTCCTGGTGAAAAGAAAACAAACCAAGTCAGTTAGTACAGTTTATCTGGCAAAAGGCAAATTGTGGTCTCCCTAGACAAGGAAGAGTTTTCTCATAGAAGATATATCTTCAGTCTAGGGAAAATGTTATGAACAGATGCAATTTATAAAAGGTATTTGCATATTTATTAACAGTGCATCCTCATAGAACAAATTATGCAGAAAACAGGCAGGATCTTTAGCACTTAATATTAAATCAAGATCAAGAATCTTTCTTGAAAATATGCCATAGCCTAACAGAAGTTCTAGGATGGATCTAGAAACTAAGAAGTGTAAAACAGGAATGAAGAAGTGGTCGTACTGTACAAAGGTGGACTAGGTAATCATGATTGTCTCTTCAATTCAATTATAGAAGAGTACATGGGAATCTGCAAACATTACCAACTATGGTTGGTAAAGAGTTGTGCAAGAGTGCTACATAATAGGGAACATTTCAACTACCACTTCCCTCAAGAAGTTTTGAAATCCTTTTTCTGCGTTATCTGCAGAACTGTAAAAAAATAGAAGAGAACCTCAGTTCCTAAATAAACTGAGATTACACACCATGGGACATGCAGAAGACACAAGAACCCTTAGAGATTTCTAGGCTTGTTGTAGGAAGGAGAACTGATGACAGAGCATGTTATTTTCCTGACAAAACCATGTTTATTTACAATAATGTCTCATAACTTCTTTTTTTTTGTTTGGTTTGGTTTTAACTTGCTGTGGGGAGAGTGGCAGACTTCAGATGAAGTTTATTAAAGAAGCCCTCCAGTTGAGTCACGAGGTGCAGAAACCCCCTTGCCTTCTAAACGCCTTCTCAGAGAAAAGTCTAGGTGCAGCTACATCCAATCTTAGCCCCAGATTTCATCAATGGTTTAAGTTTAAGGAATTATAGAGGTGTGATCTTTGTACAACTTTGTCTCACAGGGTTAATGATGGCAAATCAGATATATTTCTATGAAAACGAATTAATTATTATGATCAATGATTAGACAAAAAGGCCGTAATTGGAATTATTTGCTAGTAAAAGTTAAAATAACGCATAGTGGATAGGATAGTATGGTGCACTATATCAAAACAATTATATTAAATCTCACAAAAAGAAAAAATTAAAGGAGAGATTATGTAACTCACCCATACCAACAACCGAGGGCTTAATGTCTTTCAGTCAGCCTTGAGGGGTCTCCCTGGGGGGTGTCCCCTACCCAAGGGAGGAATCCCCACCCACTCCAAGGAGGAATATGTTAGAGGAACTGAACCATATGAGAATAGACTGGACTTCCATAGTATAAGGTGATTGACTTCCAGTTGCAGGTCTGCAGCCGCCTCACTATCAGTATGTTGATTTGTTGTTGGGGACCCAGACTGGTTTTAGCATAATTCAACACCAAAAGCAGCACATGATTCCCCCTCTCAATCCTTGCAAGTAGGGCATTGTCCCCTGACCACATTCCAGGCTGGAGAGTCCTGCTACACTTGTATATAAATAAAGAGCAGGAGAAAATCTTCCTGTTTGCTCTTGGGGTCTTGTGTGTGCATGTGGGGATTTTTCCAAATTCTTGAAGATATTGCAGTTGCCTCTTGAGACAAGAACAGTGCTGTGGTAATGGCAAAATGCTTGATATTGCTGTTTATACAGTCCTGGAGGGTTTAGGTTACTGCTCTGATGCAACTTGCTTTCATATAGTGTAGGTGTAGCTTTTGTACTTTTTTTTTTTCTGCTGGGAGCTGTGCCTCATTGCCCAAGACTGTGGCAATGTAGCTTGGGAGACCTAGTCCTCATGCTAGCATTGCAAAAACAGGGGAGCTATCTTTACCCACAGATCACTGAAATCTCTGTGTCTTGTGTTGGCCTACAAGCTCAGTCCTCCAAAGTTCAGAAGCTGTTCCCCTCAGCTTCTCAAAGCCTGACTGACCTCCTCCATCACTTTCATTACCATTGGCTTCTATCCCACAGAACTGAAAGGTGGCTTTGCTCACTCAGGGTTAGATGGACATGAGCAGGTGCTGGGGTCTGCTCAGAAATGGCTTCAGAAAGCAGGTTTGGTGTGAATGGATTGTGCATAATGTGCTCACCACAGCCACACACAAGGGTTTCACTGCTCACTGTCCTGCCTGCACATCTCTAATGGACGCAAGTGTCTGGTGCTGCAGTGCCAGCAGAGAGAGAACAGCATCTCACACACACGAGAGATAATTTCATCTCTGCATACCTCTTTCCCATGTATCTTTAACCTCACTCTTTTTTTCTCTTCAAGGCTGATCATGCTGTCTTGAAGATTTTCTCTATTTCCAAATGGCAAGAGTATTTCAAATGAACATTATTCCTGGATATCCACTTGTTTGAAGTAGTTATCCCTCTGAATTAAACATTCAATGTGGAAACGCTTTTAAGCCAAGATTTATCTAGTTTTAGAAACTAGTTTCTACTCCATCTTTTCTTAATAAAAGTGTTTGCATTTACTAGTATAAAATACAAATCTTTTCCCCCTTCTCAATGATCAAGCATCCATCACAGATACCTTCCTTAGGAAACCCTGGCACAGTCCCTGACAACAGCACACCTTGTTTTCTATGGCATAATTTCCATTCTGGCACCAGCTATCCGTAGCAACAAGAAACTTAGTCTGCCTGTATAGGTCTTGGTGGTTTAGATACAACTATTGCTTAAACTTTTCCTGTCATCTTATGCTTCTCCTTCTGGTCTAAGGAAACGAAAATACAAATGCACCAGTCACCTTTGGAAATTGTTCTTCTCAACCTCACAAACATGTGATAGCTCTTTAGAATATTTTTTTTTTTTAGGAAGAACAGCAGAGTTAATACTAGCAGAATAAAGTTCAACAGTAGGAAAATATGGAAATTAAGTTGATACAGGCTCCCAACACATTTAGCATTAGAATGGCATCACTAAAAGGCACAGGCTGCCAAGTTCATCTGCTCTGGCAACTGTGATTTGTTTTTAATCATTGCAGTACAAATGAGGCATTTCCAGAAATCAGCATATCCTTTGTGAAGACCTACAGGATAATAACATGATTTGTATTGAACAACGCCTCTTTTCCACCTTTTTTCTTGAAAGAAGCAGGTATTTCTATTCTTGCAGAGACATTGTTACATAACTGTTTGAGAGCCAGCAGAAGCATTTGAAAAAATTGCCAGCTGTTCATTACAACTCTTTATCTGGATATTGCTCCCCAACAACTGAGCTGCTGAAACAGATCTGAAGGGTGTTCTCTACATTAAAACCTGGACATATTAGTGCAAGTTTCAACAGTGGTTTTGGTTAAGTAAGACTAATTTTTCCAGGAGCAGATTGGAGGTGCTTGCACAACCCATCAGTGCTCAGCTTCTAGAACTGAGTGTTACAGATGAGAGAGGGGTAATAAAACAAATGACCTTTGAGTTTCATTTAAAGTGTGGGTGTTGGGATCAGCTTTTGCATCCTTTGTCATGAGTGGGGAAATTAAATTTAAAAGCTGTTTGGTTCTGGCTCTTCTGTGACTGAGAACAGCCAGAGACTTCATTAACCAACAACACAAAAAAATACTGAGGGCACAGAGAACAACTGGTGTTTTCTTCATAAGCTTTGGTCTCTGCCCAGTCCTTCTTCTGTTCTACACTCAGTCCTGTTTAATATTTTTAATATCTTTGTTGATGATCCGGGTGAAGGGATCAAGTGTACTCCAGTAAGTTCACATATGACACTAAGTTGTATGGGAGTGTTGATCTGCTGGAGGGCAGGAATGCTCTCAGAGGGATCTGGGCAGGCTGGATCAATGGGCCAAGGCCAACTGTGAGATTCAAGAAGGCCCAGTGCCAGGTCCTGCCCTTGGGTGACAACAACCCCATGCAGTGCTGGGTGAGAGCAGAGCAGCTGCCTGGCAGAAAAGGACCTAGGGATGCTGATTGAAAGTGTCTAAACATGAACCAGCTGTGCCCAGGTGGCCAAGAAGGCCAATGGCATCCTGGCCTGGATCAGGAAGAGTGTGGCTAGCAGGATCAGGGCAGTGATTGTCCCCCTGTACTGGCCACTGGAGAGACCCCACCTTGAATCCTGTGCCCACTTTTGTGCCCCTCACTATAATAAAGACATTGAGGTCCTGGAGCAAGTCCAGAGAAGGGCAACAGAGCTGGTAAAGGCTCTGGAGTACAAGTGCTATGGGGAGCAGCTGAGGGAATTGGGGGTGTTTAGTGTGGAGAAAAGGAGACTCAGGAGGGGCTCTCTACAACTCCCTGAAAGGAGGCTGTAGCCAGGTGGGGATTGGCCTCTTCTCCCAGTGAACCAGCAACAGGGCAAGAGAACACAGCCTCAAGCTGCATCAGAGGAGGTTCAGGTTAGACATCAGGAAGAATTTGTGGAACAACTCTGGAAAGGGCTGTTAAGCATTGGAATAGACTTCTTAGGCGGGTGGTAGTCACCCCCCCTGGAGATGTTCAAGAAATGACTGGACGTCGTGATCTAGTTGACAAGGTGGTGATCTGTCAGAGGTTAGACTTGTTCTTAGAGGTCTTTTCTAACATATGGTGCTGTGATTCTCTGACGTGCCCATGGTCTGAGAAACAGCACAGTAGGGCCATTGTAGCTGGTTAGCCATGGATCTGCATCTCCTCTGGTGTCTAATGAGGCCTTTCCTGCAACTGGAGGAGTCCCAACATGTATATGTGTTTATGTCCCACATCTCTCCCTTTTCTCAAATTTCTGCTGCGTAGCAAGGGGATAGCTTGCATTGCAGCTTTCCTTTCAGCAGAAGCTAGAATTTCTTTCTTCCTTCTGTCTCTGTTTTTTTTTTTTTTAATTTTCATAATATTTGTAAGAATTCACATGGTATTTAATGAAAGTTGTCCAATTAACTTGCAAGCTTTTGGAAGAGACGATGACCACTTGTGCAGAAGTACACATGGCGGGGTGGGGGGGGACTGTCACTCCTGTGTGCACATACGCAAGCACTCCTCCTCAAATGGAAATGAGGTTATAAACATCTTTTGTTTTATCTGTAAACTGTGTTTGCAGCTATCACAACATTTTTAAGATTAAGAAAACACAACAACAAACCAAACACAAACACATGGGCAAAGATACAGCAGTTTGGTTTTTTTGCTGATTCCAAGTTAAGTGGGAAAACTAGAAGTCAGCACTAATACAAAAAATAAACATCCATTTAACCTTTTGTTTTTGTTGTTGCCGTTCTGTTCATCTGGCATAAATTTAAAAAATAATAATAAATCTTCTGGGGGCCGTGATTGTTTTAACCTGCCAGTAACCCCCTTGAGTTCACCAGAGCAAAAGACAGCAAAAGCCTGTTTATTGTCCAGCAGGCACCTACACATGTTGTAAGTGAAGTTCCATCTGGTCACAACATCGTGGATCATCTGGGTAACAGCCAGGCTTCATTTGCTTCATGTCCTGGACAGCATGAAGGCAGCCGAACAGGAATATTTAAATGACTGACCAACCGCAACCAAGTTTGCCCCTGAGAATTCGTTTAATAATGACTGCTCACTACGGAGCAGTAGCTGCTCTGCGAGTTGTTTTCTGTTTCAAATGAGACAAGCTGGGCTCCATGGAATGATTTAGCCTTTTTATTAGGTGCCAACAATTTACTGGAGGCACACTCTTGCTCTTACGTTGGGAGATCAGGAGGTGGATATTGACTATTCCTAAAATTCTTCCTGTAACTTGTTTATAAGAAAAACCTGAAGAAACCTGGACTGCATAGCACAGCTGACAGAGCAGTTGTATCGAGTGTATTTTAGACCTGTGCAGAGGGCAACTAAGGCTCTCCCATATCAGAATTTTCCAAGCCTTTGAAATTATTCACACCTATTTCACACAAGGGCAAAAGACAGAGAATGCAGATGCAGCAGTTAGCTTTTTGTAGCCCGTGACCTGAGCACCCCTCAGAGACTTTTTGTGGCCAGCACTCCCATCCTGATGGCAGTGGTGGGTGGGTAAGGGCCCCCAGGGGCATACTGCCTCTGCCTCCAGAGGTTCCCCAGCTGGGCAGGGGTAGCTCACAGCTGGCTGTGATGTCCTGCTACCAGATGTACATTCCCCTTGGAAGACTCTCTTCTGCAGATCTGGATTTGGGTGCAGGTCTATGGAAGGGCAGCAGACAGCTGCCTAACACAAACACCTGCAGCTTCAGTTTCAAATGTTGACAGAGGCAGTGCTTGCTGGGTGAATAATACCTTTCACCTGGGGCTAGGAGGACACACAAATCCCAACATGCTACCTGAACAGTAATGAGTGCTTCCAAAAATTCATTCTCTCTATAAATACTTGGTTGGCAGTGCCCAAAGAAACCTTTTAAAGAACAGCAAATCTTTTGAAGTTCTGTAGGTTGCTCACTGCTTGTTTATCATAATAAACTTATTAATAAATTATATGGAGAAGTACGTGAGTTTACCTCCAGAGGTGCTGTGAAAGGTATTCCTTTCTGCTTTAAAATGTGGTAATTTTCTATGAAGATGTCATTCCTGTAAAATCTTGGAGTAAAAATTATCCAGGAAAAAATGGCCTATCGGGATGGTGCATGGGCCATTTCTTTCAGAAAATCTCAGGAAGTAATGAATGAAGATTACAGGGGCAAATTCATGACAATTTGCAAGTTGGTTGCTGTAGAGGCCAATAGAGTATTTAAAGGATATCAGGCATACCTGTGCCTGCCACCTCCTACAGCCAGTCCTGGCTGTGTACCATCTCAACAGGCAAAGATGTGCTTAAGAGTTTACAGAATTAGATTTCAGAATCTCTTTGTGTCTGTATCTCTCTCCACATCCAACCTGAATGCAAGGGCTCGGATGCAGTAAACATAAACTTCAGATCGGTGAGGCCAGTAACACCGGTGTCGCCACTGCTGGATAAAGCCGTGCAGGAGCTTAAGGAGGCAGTGAAGCGAAGTTTGGTTCCAACCAAACTACCCCGAAGTATCCTTTCCCCGCTCGGGCGCGGCAGTATCTCCCCAAATCCACTTGGAGTCGCTGTAACACAGCGGCCGGGCCGGGGGGCGGTGGCAGAGCCGGGCTCCGCCCTGCATGCCCCGAGGGCGCTTCCGCGAGCAGCGGCGCTGAGCGCCCAGCTCCGAGCTGCTGATAGACATCCGACCCTGTTACATTTGCCTTACGTGACCTGCTGCGTTTATGGCTATGAAAGCAGATATCGGCGAAGTGCGTTTTCCTGGATGTTTGAGGAATATCTTTACGCTTTGCCAAGTAGCGTAAAAGAAAAGCATAAATTTGTTAGAAAAAGCAATTATTTCATTACTGCTGGTGCGCTTATATGAGGTGCACAGTCCCATGGAGGGGATGGGGTTGATCATACTATCCTGTTTCTGTAGACACGTGCTTCTGCAGAGCTGGAAGCTTTGGGAGAGAAGGAGACGTGACTGAGAAAGAACCCAGCTCTCTTCTCAAATGAAGATTGCAGAAATGGACAGAGATTGACAGAGCACAACTACTGAGAAGAGTATTGTATTCGGGTTGTGAGCTGTACTTTACCTAAGAGCTTTAATTTAAAACTTCATTTTTTTCAGCTACTGTTATACAGTAAATCTCACAAATGCGGCAAAGATTACAACACAAAGCAGCGTGCACTGTACAACTGTCTAAATTGACACAATGTGTTTTTAGCATGCCCTTTAACAAGAAAACATGCTGTATAACAAATGAACATTAAAATAAATGATTTTCTATGGTTTGGTTGGCAGACAGGTAAGAAAGCATAATAGCTGTAAGGAACAGTATTAAAAGTCTATTAAATTATTACCTTACAGTTTCAGTCACTAAAATTTACTTAAATGGACATGAATCCTTTCCAGTTTTATAACAAAATCTTGTGTGTATTTCAGAGATGGGACGATTTTCCCTGGGCAGGAACAGCAAACAGCATAGTCATATTTCTCATGAAATATTCTGCAATCCTCTGTCCCTTCTCCACATTGCCATTTGCAATCCAGATATTTAGACCATGCCAAAGTATCGCATGAGACATTTACAGTAGCTCTGCTGCCATAGTTGCTGTGTGTGTTTTTGTCTCGAGCATTATCATTTCAAAGGTATCTTCTGAACAATATCCTAAGCCACCAGACAAATACATATTGAGTTAGTTCAGCAAAGGATCAAACCAGCATACAGAGCTGATGCTGAGCAGACTGCGGTCACAGGCTGCAATTCTCTGGGCAGTCTCAGAGAGGCTGTGGCAATTGGTATTTAACAGCATTCGTCGGAAGGGTAAATGTGGTGTAAAATGCTGAATAGGAAGGAAGCTACTGCCTTTAGCCTATTAAAAGCAAGACGTATTTTGAATCTAACTTTAAAAATACAGGTTTACCCTTGTTATTCTTAATAAAGAATATATTCTATTTCTGCCTGAGTGATGAAATAATAATAGTTAAAAAGTCATTTCACTCACCAAAAACCAAAAAGCTGTTTAACAATAATCATCACATAATTAGATCCTCATATATATTTATGTTTTTTTATGAACATTACAGTATGTTTAGAAATTATTCATTTATTTGAAATTGTTTTCAACATTAAAGTTTAAATGATTGTCATAACACTGATCTTGTCAGCAGAATATGTTCAAAGAAACCAGAGGATTCTACTGTGAATATTTCTATAAATTTGCTTACTTACCACAGAATAGAACATCGATATTTTGCAGTGCTCCAAGGACAGAGCAGCCTGCAGTGTTGCGCAGGAGGACATCAAAATGGAGACTTCCACAGTGTCTGGAGGAATCTGAATACCTCTTCCATATAGCTAGTAGATCTGAGTCTTAAGAATGCAAATAGCAATATATAATTATATCTTTTTTTTTTCCTTCAGCTATGTACTTGACCTGAACTACGCTTTCCATCTGAAGCCTAATTTGTCTCTGCTGAATGGCATAATTTCCACTATCTGTATAATTAAAAATGAACAAATTCACACTATAGAGTTTCCACTGTGGCAAATGACATATTTGATTTGGTTTCTTTACATTCATTCTGTATGCTTAATCCAGCCCCAGTTTGCATGCAATCCATTTCTACAGCAAACCCTCTTTCTATATATTACATATATGTAGGGGTTATACAGCACTTGTGACTTTTAGAATTTCATAAAGAGCCTGGAAACAGAGGAGTTGAAGAATCTGAAATATTTCCAAGAAATACAGGTCCAAACAAATGCAGACATTTTCAATGTAAGCATTTTCAAAATGAAGATAAACTCTTCAATAAACTTCCATAAATGTGCAGCCTCTTTTCTAAGAAGTGCTGTTACAGAAACTGTATTAGCTACAATTTAGGATTGTATATACTATAAATGTAGTCATTTGGCTCTTTTTAGCAAGTGGTGACAGCTTAAAATTTTCCAAATGAACTGCATCACAGCATTTTTCAAGGTAATTGTTGCACTATTTTTTTATTTATTAGATAGAAAGTACTCAGTGTTCAATAAAACACAACTTAATGAATTGTTGGATACTTTAAGTACAGAAAAACTTTTCTTTAACTTCATTAAATCATATATTCTTCCTGACATGAAAGGTGAAGAGGAAGGGCAGGTACATTTTACTGTATGCTGCTGATACCTATTGCACCATGAAGAATTTTTCAGTGCACAGCCTGGAGCTTAGTAGTTGGCAGTGAAACTGCTTCAAATTCCAGGTAAATATGTTTAACTCATGCTTCTGTGATACTTTTTGGGTTAAACTGCTGACATTAATTCGACCTGAAAATTGCAACAGGATTTTGAGGGACATTTGAGATGTTAATAGTCTATATGAAGGGAAACCAATTGCCATTTGCATTCTTAGAAATGCAATTCCAGAAACTTTCTGGAGCTTTTAAAGCTAAATACACAACACCTGCCTAGGACATTGCCCTGGGGCACCTCTGGGGTGATCCCTGAGCTGCCCTGCAGTAATGGGCTGCTCCCTCCTCTTTGCAAGGAGAAAGCCACCTGAAGTGAATCCTTCCTGGAAGCAGAAGGAGGATAAGTTAATTAAGAAATAGAAAGTGTCTCCAAAGGGTAAGGACCCTGATTTTAGCTTCTCATGGTCATATGAAAATGGAGGAGACTGAAACACAGCTCAGGGAGCCCCGGGAAAGGGCAGGTCTGTGGATGCTCTTGGAGACATGGAGCTGTACAACACATGGCTGCTCTCAAACCCAGTTTGTAAAATGTTGTGGATAGAACTCTTTTATATGTGAAATCTCATGGTGCTTCTCAGTGTTGAACAACTCAGAAAGAACAGGTTGGGATTTAGGATGATGGAATGAAAGCCACCTGAGCCCATCAAGGTGCAGGGCATCCCCCATTTTGCTAGGGAATGTGCCCTTGTGCCTTAGGCTTTCAACATTGGTATTATATCACTTGCTTTGGACCAGGAGTCCAGTTTTGCACTATGCCAAAAGCCCTTCAGAAAGCAGGCTGTCCTGTCAAAAGACAACTATGTCCTCCCAAGACTACTGTAAGGTAAAAATTCAGCCTAAGGGTGTGATCTTGCATTAAATGGAGCCAGGGACAAAAATCCCACTCATCTCAACAAGACTGGACTGAGCTCACCAAGTGAAGACTTGGAGGTTGATCTCCCAGGGACTAAGTCACCACCACAACCTGTGAGTGCCCTGGCAGGGATGAGAACAGTCACACTTCCCACCATTTCCCTGATGTTGCACTTTCTCCCAAAAGACATATATTTAGCTTTGAAATTCTTGACTTTAAAAAATATTTCCTCATAGATTGGGGGCCCTTGTGGGAAAAAAAAAAGAAAATGAGAAAAATGAAAAAAAAATTAAAATTGCGTCTAACAGTCGAATTGAAATTTTTAAGTGGTAAGAAAGTATTTACAATTTCCAGATTAAAACTAACTTGCTGAATGTTGGAGTTTTTAGCATCTGCTTTATTTACTTTTCAGGTTTTTTAGAATTATAATAATGATCTTGATAGTCTTATGTGTAAAGATGACTCCTGCGGAGATTTTCAGTTAAATAAAACCAGGAAAATTAATTTTCTACTCATCTATCTGAAGCAATTGAAGCAACAATATAGATAGTTTACTTGCAGTAGCTCAAATTGTTTAAAGTGCTTAAAACCCTGGACTTGTTACCTATATATAAAAATAATTAAGGGGTCAATAGTGTCATTTCTTTTGCTGTGTGACAAAACCAAAACTCATCAGACCAAGGCCCACTCATGCTAGTGTTGTTCTGACCTTATACATGTGTGTATTGACACGCATCACAAATACTAGGCTGCCATACAGGGTCACAGACTGACATGGTGACCATAAAGTCTGTGTCCCTCTTTGGTCCCTGGCAGCCTTTCCCCTTGGCCTTCCCCAGGCAGTGCTGTACCCTTGCCCCACAGCCCTCCTTCCCAGTGCTGGGATGTTACTGCCTCCCTTCCAATCCCTCACTCTGCCCCCATGTGAGCACGGCAAAGCCTCGGCTTCGAAATGAGACAGGATTTTCTTGTCTACGAAGTGGTGAAGAGAAGGTGGAAAAGTTGACTCCAAAGTTCTGCCCACCAAAAAACCTTTCAGATTTTTCATAGGTGTTAAATTAAGCTCAAAATGTTGTTCATTTTTTAAACATTTAAAAACACTCATTATGGTTTGTTTTGGTTTATTTTGTGGTTTGGGGTTTTGTTTTTAAACAGTTAGTTGCCCAGGTTTCTTCTTCATTTTTTCTCTAAGATACTGACAACTCAAATGTTTGCTAATGAGCCATTGCTGGTTTTGCTTGAGATCAGTCCTACGGTTTTGTTCACATCTGCCTGATCCCATTAACTCTTTCACTGCTTTCAGTTTTTCACCAGTTTGAGAGATGAGGCAGATCTTTTTAGTCCTGTGTTTGTTCATAAGTATCTGACAGACTAGCTCCTGCCTTTTTACCTGTAGGTCCCAAAAATTTTTTATGGACTCTAAACTGTAACTCGTCATAGATATAAATGAATAGAAATGTCTGACATTGTGGGGGGAGGGAGGAGGAAAAAAACCCCAACGGCGAAATCACCAGAGAATGGAGGTTAAAAGCTCTGCAGACACAGTGCTTTTTTGTTAGCACTGTGAGCATGACACTACAGTAACTTGCTGACCTCCTTATCTTATATATCTTCCTGTGAGTCTTTGCATTCAAACCTGGCAGAGACCTGCAGGCAAAGCAGTTGGTTATGGTCTGGTCTTTTGGACAGGCTGGGCAAAGGCATCTGCCTGGGAGAGTACCCTTGGGAAGGTTTTTAATCAGTCTGTAACTGCGTAAAGAGAAAGCACATTTCTGATAGTGATAACAAATTGTAGTGCCACCACTAAACAGTGATAGAATTGATGTCAGCAGCTCTGATGTTGAATGGCACTGAAGGCATGGAAAGATAGTTTTTAATACCTCCTCCTTCCTAGTGATCTGAAAAGGTAGAAGAAAGAGAAGAGAGGAGAATTAGGATGGATGTTTATCCTGCAGGAAGAGGAAAAATCTTTACTTCCCATAAAAATTCCAGAAGCTTGGCCTCTTTTTGCTTAATGCCATTTCAAATATTTTTGCTGCAGGGTAGGTTGAGCACTATTCCCATTTCATTGGAGTTTTTAAGTATTATGTCCCACGCAGCTGTGCACCAAGTAAGTCTTCACACTGAGCTGGGAGCAGATCCCATGGTGGGGGGATGACATCTCCAGAGGCTGGGAGAAAGTGAGAGCAGGCTGAGTCCTGTCTCTGTCTCCTTATCCTCCCTGGTGGTGTCTCTGATTTGGGTTCCTTTCAGCCCTATTCATGAGCAGAAAACTGAGGGAAGGGCATGGGG
This sequence comes from Irena cyanogastra, assembly GCA_013397155.1. Classification (NCBI taxonomy): domain Eukaryota; kingdom Metazoa; phylum Chordata; class Aves; order Passeriformes; family Irenidae; genus Irena; species Irena cyanogastra. The sequence goes on along the minus strand of VWZV01012806.1, from coordinate 299,960 downwards.
AAAGTTATTTGCATTCCAACATTACATTTAAAAGCAATAAATTACTGGCAACTATAAACAATCTCCCTGCTGACAGCACGGCTCATAAAAATCTGGGTTTGTGTATTTGTTGCATTAGCCTGTGTGTTCACATATTCAGCCTTGTGAGATTTCTCTCCTAGTATTTGTTTTTCTGGACTCTGAGTGTAGCGCACGATGGAATGAAGATTTTTGCTTCTTTCTCTCATTTGATGTGGGTCTGGCTGAAAAGTATGGCTGTTACCACTGCCTTGAGTTAAGTTTCAGCTTTAAACAGGGAGAAAAGATTGTGAAGACCTAGACTAAAACCTAGACAAATGTCAAGAATGCTTTTGATCCTGTGATATTTACTGTAGCCAGAAGACTGCACACTTCAAATTGCTGCTGAAGAGGAAAGAGTCTTAGAGAGAAACAGGAGGAGGAGGGCAAAGTCAGTGTTTGCTATGTGTCCGCAATCCGATTACTGAGTGCTAGGGAACGGGGTTTGCAAATGAAGGGAAAGCTGCTCTATTTCTGCCACTAAAGATGGCCCCAGACTAAAGATGTGAATGTGAGAGTAAACTCAGAGTGGCAATGATGAGAGATCTGTGTCTCTGCTCTGCAAAATCTGTCGGGTATGTATGATAGTGTCACAGCAATGCAGTGATCCTTCAGCCTGGTGGATTCCTGGCATCCAAGTATACTTTGCAAAGCATTCTCAGGTCCCCAGTTCCCCTATAGTGGAAAGAATGGAATCCTGCTGGAAAAAAAATCAGTCTGTTTCATATGTATTTATGTAAACATACAATAAGAAACTGCCAGATTTTTCCCTTGTGGGATTTAATTCCTAGCATTACTTCAACTTGTAATTTCCTCAAGCCAGCACAGTCCTCAGTCTTTGTGCTTGGGAGGTATGAAGGTTTTGATTGTCACAATCTGTTTCTGCACTAAGGAAGCAAAAAAAAAAGCCAACAAAAAAGAAGAGATAATTCCATTGCTTCTGCAATAGACTGAATGTCATCTGTGTACATCAAGATGGGGCTGCTTTGGCTGAAGTGGCCTGACTGATGATTAGGGCAGAAGGAATGTTGCAGCCCACCATTTCATACCAGGCTGGGAAAGGCAAGAGTGCTGTAGTGCAGTGGAGGCATTCATAGCAAGAACCACAGTCTAGAGTTTTTGGCTCAGGAGTAGCTGTGGTCTGGGAAAGTTTTTCATGTGGTGTCAGACGAGAGTGGCTGAAACTATCTGTAGAACCACACATAAAACAAGGTCACAGGGCAAGATGAAATTCTGCTATGAATAGCACAACTTCCAAGCTGGGCTAGTATTTTCAGTTTCTAAATAAGAAGAAGCTTTCTCGATCCAGCCAATGTTCAGGTCCAGTCACAGCTTCTCTGTTTCTGTGGCATGTCCTGTATGGGAAGACCAAGCATGTGTGTCCCAGCTAACAGGCAAGTTGCTATTGAAAAGCCACCCAGGAGTTAGTGCTGATGAGGGACTGACTGAGAATGAGTGTCTCCACCATGCCTTTGGAGCATTGCAGAGAGAAGTTGAGCCCAGGCACAGAGATGGGAAAAATGAGGAGGTGGGGGCAAAGGGTGAAGAAGACAGGGAAAGCTGTGCTGTCAGGAAGGTGCTGGAGAAAAGGTTTTCTTTGCACTTGGTCACTAGCTAAAGGCAGGGCATGACCCTTCACCATGCCCTGGTCCCCTCTATGGATGAGCAGGAACTGCAAATGTCATTTCACAGGCTGTTTGGAGATGTGTTTTTTTTCTCTGGCTCTTGGTCTCATATGTCCCAGTAGCAACATTTTTCAGGTCACTTTCCAGATTTGTGTTGGACAATTAACCTGGAGCGGCAGGCATGGTGGGATCATGGCTGCGTTTCAGAGGGCTGATGCCGTGTGCTGGAGACCCAGCAGCTTCTCTCCAGAGAAGGAGGTATTGCCTGGCTGGGCCATCACCCTGACAAAGACAGGGCTTTCCTTAACACACAGGCTATGCTGAGGCCCAGCTAGCTCATTGAGAGCTGAAATTTGGTCTGGATCAGCTCAGGGCAGTTTCACGGCTAATAACACTGGCAAAAAAATTCTCTCCCTTTGGTTTTGTGATGGTTTGTGATAGCTGCATGACAGAAGCATGCATGGGGACACTGGGCACCTCCAGCTGGATACTGCAGTTCACAGAGGATTTCCTCTTCATTTTCCTTCAGCCCTACAGGCTTTTGCTGGAGGAAAGCAGCAAAATGCAAGTCAAGAAAAAGCAAGTCAGGCTTTTACTCAGGTGTCTGTCTTTTGCATGGCTGTGTGATTTTTCTTGAGCTCCTCCATTGCTGTGCTACTCTTCACATCTACCCACAAGATCAGACTGAGACTCCAGTGAGGGTTATGAAGGTCTGATCTCCCATGCTGTGGATTAAAGAATGCACTGCTGTGTGCATTGGCAGATAAATGTGCCTGCACTGATCTGTGGCTGAAGCACGCCATGGCAAGGAGTGTACGATGGTAGCTCCTATGCTGGGTGGAAGGGACAGGTCTAAAACCTGAAAAATCAGAAGCAGGTCGTGGCCAGCCCTTTGTGGGCACCGAGGGGGAGAGAGCAGGCCCTGTAGATCTCCATGAGAAGCGCCGCTCACTCGGCAGGGAGAGTGGAGCAGGCTATGCCTGTGGTTCACATCTCTTTGTCAATGGCATCCAGCCCCTGGCCTTGGGAACTGACTGGCGGCAGTTTGCAAATGTATGTGCTTGGCTGGGAGCCTGCAGTTCCCTTTGTCCCGGCGGCACAGGGGGGCTAATAGGGAAGCCGGAGCGTGTCATCCCTGACTGCCAGAGCCTCCAAGCAGTAACATGACGGGCAACTTTTCAGACAATATCCAACACGAACATTCAAGGCTGAGCCTATTCTTCTTCTAGACACTGGTACTGACTGATTCCACATGCTGTTTTCCAGACTCCGTTGCAGTAACAAGCTCCAGTCCTGAATATGGACCATCCTCGCAGTGAAAAGTTCTGTTAAATTTGAAAGAGTAGAAACTGTTTGGGATAATAAAAAGTTGAATGTCTTTGAACATCGTGTATGACGCTGGAGACGTAAATAAGTAAAGTATTTGTAGAGAGTCTCATACAAGGTACACAAAATTATTCGTATTTGCTCCACTCTACTTTGGGCACTCTGCTCCTGGTTCTTACATGCCATTTGCATGAATGTGTGTGCAATTAACTTGTGCTGTGCTGGACCTTTTCGTAAGATGAAGTAATTACAAGTTAGACAGTGTTTGAGATGGGAGTGATAATGGAGGAAATATGCTTCTCCTTTTCACTCCTGGGAAAATCTGAATCAGGTGGCTGTAGGGAAAAATCTTTTGGAGCTTCCATTGACCTTCCAGCTTAAGGTAAGAAGATTTGTTGTTCTGGAAGGGTGATTCTTTTGGGATTTGCTAATGGACAAACCGTGTGCTGGTGGATTTCATGTCATGAAAGCAAGGCAAATGGAAACATCCATAAAGACACAGGTGGGCTGTGGACCTAATGGATGAGTTGTGCGTAGACTTATATCTAATCTTCTGAAGACTGGCATGATGGCCATGGCTGACCTGATCCCAGGCTAGTGATGGTCCTGCTTTGAGCATGGGACTGGACAGCATGACCTCCAGGGACCCCTTGCAACCAGCATTCCTCCAATCCATATGTGAGGTGCCTACATTTGCAATACATTGCAATTCCCTTAAACCAGCTACTACTTTTAAATAGCTTGGAAGTCCTGCTGAGTTTGATGCTTTATTGCTGCTTGTTTCCTTATTGCCAAAAGCTAAACATAAAAGCATCCCAAACAATTTCTAACTAAAAGATGCAGTCATCTGAGAGACCAGCCTGGATTTCTTCGTTGCTTCCCTGGAAGCAAAGCTGCAATCTCATACCTCTGTCTGCAAATGCTGTCAGGTGGCTGTGAAAGACAGACGTTTTTCAGTACTGCAGTTACAGCTCCGTTTTCTTCTGCCAGAAATAGAGTAGCAGTGGCATGTGATTTGCAAATCTGGCATACAGGCATCAGCCTGGTTGAAAACAATCAACAGAAGCCATTTCCTCAGTGCAAGTAAATATATTGACATGTGTTGACAATAAACTGATTTTGTGTACTTTTGGAAAGGCAGACAGCAGCTCACACGTTTTAACTGCTTAGTTCCTCTAAAGCAGTATGCAGAAAAAATCTTTCATAAGCTACATTAGGCAGTTCATCTTCCATATCTCTGGAGCAGTCATGGTGTCATCTAATTATAAAAATATAATTTTTACAGACTATTCATGCTGCACTGACCGTGACAATAACATGTAAAAAAGTACATCTAAAGCATATGTTTTAGGGTATGTGATGGAGTTAGGGTTGTTAAGTAATAATTTTTATCCTGTTACTTCTACATAAAGTGTTAGCAAAGGCTTAGAAACCATTTGCTATCTTTGTTGTGTCTTTAATGCATTTGTTCCTTGCTGAATAATCATTCATGGTATAAACATCCTTCCGCCATTGTCAATAATCAAGAAATATGGGACTTTGAATAACTGAGGCCCCAGTCCAGCAAGGCCCTAAATCTCATGTTTAATTATACTGCTCTTGCTTTGAGACAGCCTGGCAGGCAGGCAGGCAGGCACCACAGCATGGCACGGAATTCAGCTGGCAGCCCAGAATGGTGGGAAGTGCCCATTGCACCCGGCTCTGCCGGCAGCCAGCAAGCCCTGGCAGGGCAGCTGGGCTGAGCCACTTGCCCTCAGGAGGCAGACATCCAAACCCTGGCTTCGGGGACAGCACCACTGCCTGAACTGCTGTGCAGAATCACGCACCTCCCAGAAAAGGATAGCCCCAGTGTGAGCACACCCACAGCCCCAGGGAGAGGCCAGCAATGCCCTGGGTTCATATGATACCAGTGAGAGGTGAGTGAGGCTGGACACCAAAATACCCTCCCTCTCCACAGGTGTGTTTTCAGACTGCAACCTGCCAGCAGCCTGCTGGAGGGGAAGCTGACTTGTTACAATCACCAGACGACCAGGAAAAAAAGTAAAATTATCCAGTCTAGTACTTCTCATCACTAGATCTCAAACTGAGTCTATCCAATCAAATGGTCACCTCCATGAAGGATTGTCTGGCTTCTTTAGGAATCAAAGATTTAGTGACCCATCTGGCAGATTAAAGAGGCAAATGCTAAGAGAGTGGCTTGTGCTTGGATTTTGTGGTAGATATCCGACAAAAAAGCCTGCTGGATCCTACCCAGATCTCTGCTGGAGTTGCAGGGGCACTTGCAGCCCTCCCAGGGGAAGCAGAACTTTGCTGCTCTAATTGCAGCCTTTTCCACCAGTATTCACCTGTCAGCACAAGGTTGTGCCAGCACATCTATATTAAGTGGAAATTGGAACAAGTCCCTAAAATGGCACTTCTCTACTGTAGGGATGCTGCGCCTGAATGCCTTTGGGTTCCCAGCTGCTAAGCTGGAGGGACCATAACAGTGATCTTTTTGAGGTGAAACTTCTGTTCTTTGTGGACACAGAATTATTCTTAAAACCAGCTGAAGCCTAGAATAAAGCTGGCTATAAGAGATCTTGATGTGGGTAAAATGACCTGCCACAACAATGGAGAAAAGTCCTGGATCTGAGACGCAGACTTCAAATGGCCCAGGATTTGGTTGCATGCCTCAGACTCTCTGGATGTGAACATGCAGTAAACTGATGGGAAGAATTCTAAGGCTGCAACCAAAGTGCCCCAGCTCTGGGTTTGGGCAGTGTTTGAAGATAAAGGGAGCAGACTGGGCATGTAGTCATGTATTATCTGAGACAGGGAGTCCCTCTGTAAACAGGCTGTGATCCTGTCTCGATAATGATTGCGGCACTGTTTGCTTATAGGCCGATTTTCCAGTAAATCTCATTTTCTCCCTCCAGCTCCCACCAGGATTCACAGCTTTGGATCTGCAAGAGATTTTTTAAATGACAGCTTGGGAGTTTATTCCATTTTCTCTGCTCCAAAGAATACAAAAATTTCTTCACCAGGGTAAAACAGATTTGTATGATCTACTTTCACTTCTCTGTTCTAAAACTTTCTTTTCAGCATGGACATTATAAACCTCCCCGTGAAATTCTCACTTGCAAAAATAAGCGATCCTATGTCAGTCCTGTGCTGCAGCTGTTCCTGTCCAGGCACAGGGCTCCCCACGCAGTGGCTGCTGCACTTGAATGCACTTGCTGAGACAAAGGCCTAATGTCAGCCTCCACTTTGGAAGCCAGGGATTTGGTGGCTGCTGTGTCAGAGAGACATGTATTTAAATAAAACAGTACCTCAAACACAAGCTTTTCACTCCCGCATAAGCCCGATGTAATGACAGCTTATAGCACTACCGCACAGAAGGGGAGCTAAATGCTGCCCTCATCGACACCTTTAGAAGATTTTTACCTCATCGCCTCAATCAGTACTGCCACGGGCAGTCAAATCTGCACCCATTGTAATTGTATTTACTCCTCTAGCTGTTAATATTGCCTGGAGAGATCTGTGAAGGAAACAGACACTGAGTGCGCAGACAGGCTATTTGCTAAAGGCATTAATTTAGTAATTAATGAAGTGTCAATGCAGCTATTTAGCATTACATTTAGGCTTTATTTAACTTTGCGCTTGTGCTTCAGCCATTTGACGTCAAGGATGCTGCTAATGCCGAGCTGCCACCTAAAACTGTAGCAAGCAGTTCTGCAGTGGGTTCTCAGGCGGCTCTGCACAGGCTACTGCCCTTTCAACACCAAGAAACATTTTCAAAAAGCTTGTGCAAATTTTGACCAATAATATCTTGGGCTGTATTTCACAAATGAATTAAGACAGACATTTTTCAGCAGAGCTGAGTGGAATATGCCAGCTATTTTTCTTTGTGGTATTTTTTCCTTTTATAATTTCTGTCAAAATTTACAGTGTTTTAGGCTTGTGTTGTCATTACAGAACTACAACTAAAACAGTAAATGCCTCATTTTTAAAAAAGCAGTTTCAGGTAAACATTTTTACTCTAGATAAAAAACAAATAAGTTGACCAAAAAAAGGAAAATCTTACAGACATTATTTTACAGTTTGCATTTTCTTCCATTAAAAAAAAACCCTGAAAAAAAATGTTGTGCAGTAACTTTATGACTAAGAATCTGTCCTCATTTGAATTACTCTTTGAAAAAGGAAAAATTCAGCCAGCTTTCATTTCAAGCTGCCTGAGAACAAGTTGCTCACAGAAGGGAAAAGAAGAGAAAAAAGTGCCTTTGAAGCACCAAGCTGAGGGGAATAATGGCACTTCCAGTCGTCTCTAAAGGTCTTCCCCAGAGATTATGCTTTAATTTAGAAGAATTTCACAGGGTGTACTCATTCTCATCTCTAAGGCTTCTCCTTAAAACTACCCAGTTTATCCCATCTGACTGCACTCTGAAAATCCTAATATACTCACTGATGGCATCTTTTCATTAGTACAGCCCTGACCTGCCCCGATGTACCAGACAAGTGCATGGCAGTCTGTTAAAGACAGGGCTGGGCTGTAGCAAGCAGTTAAAAAATTATGAACCGTACACTTTTTGCTCACATTTAACAGAAAAAAATTCTGGAAATGCTTGATTTGCCTGGACATATCCAAAGCATTTGTGCATTGTTTTAGCTTATATTTGCTATTAAAATAATCAGCTGAAATGTTGTAAAACTCATTTTAAAAATATTTTTAAAACCCACAAAAAAAAAAAAAACAGCTAGAAACATTCAAAATATTTCACTGTGACTCTGCTTGTCTGTGGAACTAAGGGATAAAATTCCATCCGAGGTGCATGAACTTGGGCTCAACAGCCCAAGAGCTCAACACCCATTGCAGACAAGTGGAAATCCCGGCATTTTTCCTATGTATTTGTATGACCACGCGGTTTAATATAAATTAATCTCTGTTATCATTTTCTCAGAGCTCACACTAAGTGAAGAAAAATGACAATAACGTTAGACTGAGTCAGAATTTAGCATGAACTTGTTTTTATAAACAAAAGGGAGAAAAAAAGTCCTTAATTTTTATTTTTCATAAGCAATTAACTCCCCCAAATTACAGCAATAGCTGTTTTGTTTCAGTTCCATTGGCAGACACATTTAGCGTTACCCACACTCCATCTCAAACGATGCAAACGACTTTCCCGAGCTATTTGCAAAGTGCACAAAACATTGCGAGTGATGTGGTTTTACTATCAGCATGATTGAATTCTTTTGCAGCACAAGAAAGCAACTAGTTATTTTACCATGCCAGAAGATTGGTAACTATTTATTTACACATTTATTATCTGCTCCACTCTGAGAATAAAGAATGAGCCTGAACTACAAAAGCTGAGCCTGCATGAAGGCCCATCAGTCTCTCCACACTTCTGCTGTCAACCCTATTATGGAGGAAACATTATTCAAACTGCAGGCTCCAAACTCCCAGGTAACTAGAGACAGCAGGAAGCTCTGTTTGATATCAAGTATATTCTTTATCAACCTTTTTGTTGTGATGGGAAGAAATGATCGAACTTTACTTTCATCTTGCTCTGTCCTCACATCACCCAGTAGGTGAATTGCTTTATTGGTGAGCCTTGGCCAAAAGCTCTTTGATATACGCTGCCCTTTGCAGCCATAAATTTTCCATCTTTCAGACAAGGTTTGAGACTTTCCCTGTCCTGCTATTCTGCCCCTAAGTGATTAGATGCTCTTTTCAAAATGAAAGATGAGCTTTCAGGGAAACTCTTGGCCCTCTCCTAGGTACCATAAAATAGCCATAATTTGATTTTCCTAGCACTGATGAAAGTTGTGGTTTCAGACCAAGGCCCATCATGTGGATGCTGAGCCTCACGCCTGCACAGCTGCAACATGGAGGGACACTGAGCTCCTCCCCTGAGGCATGTCCAAAGTGAGAACCTGGGCTGTGCTGAACATGGCCCTGTGCTTAGCACAATGTCCTTGGGCCAAGCCCTGGCCAGCCCCCCCAGCTCTCAAAGTGCCTCTGTCCCATGCCAGCAGCTTGGCTCTCCAGCCCACACCCTCAGGCAGAACTGATCAGGAGCCTGGATAACAACCACGCTGCATATTTGGTTGCTTTTGGAGTAACACGGTGGAACTACAGCCAGCCCACAGATAACAGATGGAGGAGGGTCAGTGCTCCCTGCCACGGAGAACAGAAAGCAGCCAAGACAAGGCTTCAAGGAGAAGGTCACCTCTCCTGGCACAGAGATGTGCCGTGCTGCCTTGAGCAAATCTCTTACAAACTTTCATGATCCAGCAGCAGCCTCCAGATCTTCAAAGGTGTGAGCATGTGGACACTTCATGCTCTGCTCTAATACACCTTTGTGACATGGGGAATATGGCAACTAACTGCTTCCTCTTCTGCTGTCTGGAGGGGTCAACTGTGTGGGCTGTGTCAGTACAGGAGCAGCCCCTGCTTGTAGCAAGGTTCTGAGCACCAGGGAGAGTTATTTCCCAGGGACTTCAAGAGGTGAGCCAGTGAAGAGCTGACAGCATCCTGCCTTCACAATTAGATGTCTGTGATTTAGCAAAGACAGCCAGGGAACTTTTATTTATTTCTCCCCTAGAAAAGACTAATGAAAACAATTTTTCTCTGCCTTGCCAAAATATTTCTTTGACAGCTTTTGAATTTTCATTGAAGATGAAAACATAAAATATTTTGTGAAAACTGAGCATAACAGCCTTTCAGATGACAATAGTACTGATGTATGAACACTTCTCCACAGGCAGGAAGTTTCAGAGAAAGCAGAAGGCCAAGCACCAGCAGTATTATGCCCCAGACTGTCTGAGAAGAGCTGTCACAGCCAAGCTGTAGCCTGTTCCCCAGCTGCCATGTTCTTTCTCTTTGGTTTCATCCTTGCTGTGACTCAGATGCTTGGTGGTGGCTGGGCACTGTAGGCAAGTGAGAAGATCCCAGGTTAGGCTGTGTACTCCTCCGCTCCAGGGCTGGCTGTGTACCGTGTGGATCCCTTCTAGGGAAGCCCAAAATCTGCTCCCAATTGTGGTGCCTGCCAGCGCCTGCCTCCTTGAGGTGCGTGCCTCCTTGAGACTGTAAAGATGATACAGAAATAATTGTGTTCACACATCTTTCAGCAATGACATCAGAGAACTAGGTGATCCACCTGTCTCTGTGGTGCTGAAAGATCCTCCTGAAATTGGGGACTGTGGAACTGATTAACCAGGTATTACCTGCTGGTGGTGAAGATTCTAGGCCTTTACAGCCGAATATATCCTTACGCAGTAGAATTCAGGGATCTAAAATGGTATTAATTCAGTGAAATATAAACCCCACATGTTCAGAGAAGGTCTTTTGGCTGCCTACACTTGAGATGAATACTGTTTTAATAAAGAGGGCCAAATTTTTTCCCTGCACAGCCTCTACACAGCCAACAACTAAAATACCTGCACAACTTGCTCAGCTAACACCCTGTCTCTTACAACGTGCCACTTCAGGCCCTTCTTTCCCCAGGTCCCAAGCGCTGTTTCAGCTTCCATGAAAATGAGGACCCTGCTCTCTGTCCCCATGAGATGCCAGTGTCCTGTCAAAATTAACCTATTAGGTGATTATTCACTTTTGAATGGGAAACGAGGAGGAATGTCATTCAGTGTTTCAAAGCCAGAGTGGCAGAAAGGGTGCTTTCTGGATGAATGGGGATCATTGTGCATGATCTCTGGCATGAGGCTGAGCATACACATTGGGAACCATAAACTGATGTCCTTTGCTGTAAGAATAGGGGCTAGCCCCTTTGCTCAGGGGTGTTGATGGAGACTATCATACTTGTAGCTTCTGCTTTTCCTAGAAGATGTGGTTTTGATCTTGGTTTTGGCAATTTGATGCTGAGATTAGTTCCAGCTGAGTCTGGTGCTGGAGCAGAACAGGATGGAGGGGACCAGGGTGAGCCCATCGATTGCCTGCACAAAACCCATCCTTTTTGGCAAATAAGCTGCTGCTCAGAGGATGCTGGCTGTCATCTGGCTGTGCTCAGCCGGGATGGCCGGGCTGACCCCGGGCATGCTGCGAGGACTGGGGACCAGAAGGCTGCCCAATGCCAGTGGCAACCGGGCTAAGAGCTCTGGCCAGAGCCCTCAAGAATGGAGTGGGTCCTTCAAAAGGCGACCAACCTTCGACCTGCAGTCATCATTTTGGCCATCAGGTCAACAGTTGTTCCACAGAACATCGGCAATTGTCTTTCTCCTTGTGTCAGGAGTCTCTTGAAACATTATACGAGGATAATTAAGTGGTGAATAAGGGTCAGCGTGGACAAATAAATCAAACTGATAGTTTGAACACAGACTGATTGAGCAAAAACAAGGAATTGTGCCATGCCTGTTAGCGCTGCTCTTGATGTTAACTGACTTTGTTAACATTACATCCAAAGGCAGCAAGTGGGAAAGCTTTGTGAGGAATCAAAAGCTGAGCAAAGAGACATGGGCTTTAATTGTTCAGCTTTATTTTTGAAATAAAGACATGCAGTGCATCAATTTAGCTGACTTTAATGGACCACAAAACTGAATCTATTCTTTAAAATGCTAATTGAGTTTGAAGATTCTTGCCTCTCGCAGAAGAGGGATGCAAGAAATGCCAGTGCCACATTCAGACGTGTCGGGAGCTGTCGTACAGTTCCATTCAAAGCAAGTGGGTGAAGCGCATACCATCGGGCAAGAAGAATGTGTGCACATAACAAGATAATCTATCCACAGAGAAGATAGCATCCAGGCAAATAACATGTCTGTAAATACAGACTCATAGAGAGGAGCATGTCTTTATATGTACTACAATACAAAATTTATTTGTGGGTCTTTAATTTGCTGTATGGCAAACCTCCAAGGTGCATGAAAACTTTCACTCTCAAATTCACAAAAATAAAGGTCATTAACATATTTTAAGAAGAAAAAAGGAGCAGCCACTACTTAAAAACTTTGTTAAGGGAAACAATGTGTCCACAAATCCATGTGTTTCTAAGGAAAAAATGCAGTTAGACATGGGGAAACAGAATTTGCATTTTATTCTGTCATCCCTAAAAAGAGTGCTGGGTACAAACCATACTAGTTTTGACTCCCAGGATCAAGGTGATGCATTTAAAGAAGGAAGATCATCTTTTCATACATGCTAGTAATATTCTTTTAGAAACTAGTTGGTGTCTTCCCACACTGCTATATTTCCTTATCTGCACACCTAGCTATTATTTCACTGAATTATTGATACTGGTACAAATAAATTCTGAAATTAAACATGACGATTTAAATAATATGCTTTTCTCTTTTATGCAGCCTTAATCCTCTCTAAAGCAGAGTTTGCAGCCAACATTAATAATGCCATTATTATGTTGTTTCCTACTCATATGGTACCATGCATGGCACATTGCAAATGCATAAAATGTGTCTGCCCTAAATACTTCCCAGTCTAGCTCAGACAAATTTAAAATATGGACCTAATGTAATAAAGTTCACAGCTTTCATGTGTTTGAGGTCTCTTATTTTTCCACTGCAAGTCATTATATAGCATCCTTGCATGTATTTATTTCTGTGCTGCAGAAACTTTCCTTCTGACTGGGTTCCCACAAATTTATTATTGCTGAGTTTTCACGCTGCAAGACGCAGAATTACTTCTTAGGCAGGACGCTATGAATGCTTCAACATGGGGAACTGACACTTCATGTTGCAACTGGACCATACAAAGGCAAGTAAGTTATAAGAGATAAATTTAATGATAAGCATGTAAAAAAATTCTATGGGAAATGTATCTGTGCGGCTACATGAATTACGAGGGTTTGCCAAGAAAGGTGTAATGGATTATGGTGGAAGATGAAGGGGAGCTCCCACCATATCCAATCAGCCTTTTACTTAAAGGTCAGGACATTCTGTCTGGGTCCACTTGAGTTTTTGATTCTGCCGTTTCACTATTCAGTGGCACAATGTAACTGTCAGTCTCAACAACGGTTCCTCGAGCCACTGGCTCCACTGCTCACAGGGCAACACACAATATTTCACAGCCACAAAACAATTCACTGTCTGCATAGGCAAACCATATGATTTCCATGGGGAGCAATATTGACACACCCTACTGAGCGCTCTTAAGGGGACTCTTAAAAGAGTTACATCTTTAAAAAAAAAAAAGAAAAAGGGCCTATGGCTCTACTATTCTTCTCTATGACTAAGTTACCAAATAGCATTTTAATGTTCTGTCTCCATGAGACAAAGTTAAATGCAAATATTCTCTATGCCTTCTACACCCTTGCTCATTTTACCAAAGGGAGACAGTTTTACTGCTCTGCAAAGTCTTTCTGAACAGTAAGTAGTATTATGATAGATACTAGGAGAAAATGTAGCACATTAATGATATTCTGTTTGGATTTTCCCTAGTGAGTATTTACTGTGTTATATTACTCATTTCCAGGTCTAAGATAAATCCAGAGACTGGTAAAAATTTATAAAGACAGAGGACCCTGCTAATGACACATGAAGCACTATGGCTCTGGGGCTCTGCTCTGCTCCTTGCCTTCTAACTTGAGGAAGTTACCTGCAGGAAGATTTGTGAGCATGGGTGGGGGGGGGCAGAATTTACTGTGATAGAGCAGAAGGATTGCCCTGAAAGTTGAGAGAGAGGAACAAAATGTGGAAGTGAAGAGTAGGAAAAAACATGGAAGTGAAGAGTAGAGGGATGGAGAGATGAAGAATCACTGCAGAAATCTGTGGGCTGAGCTGCTCTTTGGAAACATAAGCAGACATTGTTTTAAACTCCTGTACCTGGCTTATTGCAAGCATGATGTGTTAGGTAGGGTGTAGTGGCGCCTGTCCTCACCCACCAGCAGACCACTACCTGGGCTGGTTTTCTGCCTGACACTCCTGGTACTGCTAGACCTTTTTATAAATGAATTTTCTCTCATTGTCCCTGTGGCACTCTCAGCTCTATTCAGATCATGCAGCCAACTGCAAAATGAAAACAGCACCAGACTATTGTCAATGTCTCACTCTGGTCCCTGATTTCAGGAGAGCAACATCCTGGTGCTGCAGAGAAAGGAGAGGGGTGAGGGCTGCCTCACCAAGACAGAGGAGCAGAGTGCTGCGTTGCCATGGGGTGAGATCCTGGGCACTGCACAGGCTGCAGACACTTGGCTGCCAAAGCAGTTCAAGGGGGCAGGCTCGCCTGATGCCAGGTCTGCTACCCTTGGCGGGCCACCCCTGCGGTGGACTGCGGTGCTTGTGAGCACTACAAAGAGACATTTCTTGGAAGAATTGCACTCAGGTGGTAACCCCGACTTGGCAAGCACCTTTCCAAGCCTTGCACGAGGGTCTCTGTGCCGGCGCGAGGCACAGCTCAGCAGAGGCTGGCTGTCATGATGAGGCTGGGGCCCAGCGATGGCCTCGGCTGCCAGGCCTGCGTTAGCTGAGCACATTCCCAGTGGTGGCCCTGAGATGTCTCCACTAGGTCGCTTCACTCAGTGCTGGGACGTCACCTTGCCAAAAGGACAGGTTACCTCGATGACCTGGAGCTGCTTTGGCACCCTGTCCTGGCTGATTTCCCCCTGCGAGCTGCGTCCCTGACAGCTTAAACATCAGCTCAACCACCTGGAGAGGGCACATTGTGCTGCACAACTCTGTGAGCAGTGGCAATCCATGGCTCCTCTGAGGACATACAGCTTTGAAGCAGCACGGTTTGAGCCTTCAGCAAAGCCCCGACCCACTTGAGTAGCCCCCACCAACAGCACTACACTATCCTATGGCTGAAAAGCTTCCCACTGTTAAATGGGGATATGAAACAGTGTGGCAGCTGCCAAGACCCCAAGGGACCCTGATTTGTTTTAAAAACATCATGTTCTGATGCTTCCAAAGGAAAATACCGCAGGGTTGGATTTTCATTTTCTCTTGCTGGCAAAGCTCTTTATGGAGTTTTAAGATTTCCTGGGTTCGAGTTGCTTTCCTTTTTTTTTTTTTTTTTTTTTTTTTACCCTGGAATATTATTATAAAGCAGAATTTTTTTTCTCCTGATGAGCTTCACTTGCATGTCAGCCATCTGTTGCCTGGGCAGTCCCAGCCAGGGCTAGTGACAGCGTGATATAAAGGTCCCTTCTGGCCTTCAAAGCTCTGAAACCGATGTGGCACTTTTGCTCAGCAGCGAGAGCAGGACAAACATATGGACCAAGCTCCACTGCAGCATCTTTGGTCATGCTGGACTGCTGATGGTCAGCACACACTGACCTTTCTTGGCATCTCAGTTCAAGCTATATAATGTGATCATTTTGCTTCAAGCAGCAAGTTGATCCCTAATGATTGCACCAAAAATGGGACTGCAGACACTACTGCAACAAATATGATTTAATCATCTGCAGACATTTCTTTTAATGCTCCTCCCACATGCAGGGGACACTGAAATGCACCACAGTACCTCCTTTTCTTCACATTGGAAAGGGTTTGGCACGAAGGGAGTTCTACGCTTGTTTTGCATTGGTTTTCAGATGAGATGTACTCTGTTTATAAGAAAAAGAAAATGCTCATTTTCCTTTGCAATCTGTGAAGGAATGTGAAAGGCTGACTTCACAGTCACCCGCAGATTTTCACCAGTGCCACAAAAAAGTCCCTTCAAGCCTCTCTCGCTAAACAGCTCTTTTCAGTGCACAGAACTCCACCTCTTCTCCCTGGGCTGTGCTAGTTCTGCACTGTGAATGGGGGTCAAGCAGAGATCTGTCTATTCAGTAAAATCAACAGGTTTTGCTGTTTAAAAGTGGTACTTAGTACTCTTATGCTACTGTTAGATGTGGAACATCCAGTCTGTGGTTGAATATAGTCCGTGATTCATCTCATCCAGTCCGTCATCAGCTGGAAGAACCCCTCTGCTGACCACTCCAGAACAGTGTAAATTAGATTAATCCACAGGCTGCTCTAAATTTAGCTGGGAGCCGAGACTCAGCAAGTCTTGGGGATGAGCAAGAGCATCTGAAATCTGGCAGTAACTCTCTAACACCTGCCCTTTTCCACTGTGTGTAACTCTATCAGAACAAAAAAATCTGACTTTACTGTGCAGTCATCCAGGATTATAGTGTTTGCTATCAAGCAGTCAAATGCTGCTATTGTCAGAGAAGAGATGAGATTCAATAGGCATTAAGGTCTGAGTCCTTATAAAACTTCTTACAGCAATAAACTTAGAAGTTCCCTGTGCCACTTCTGCAGTGGTAGGAAAAGTGGGGGGGTGAAAAGGGACAATAAATAACACTAGAAGCCTAATACACATGTGTGTGCACTGTGGCAATGGCTAGGTTATTTATGAAAAGAAGATAGCTGTAAATAGACTTGTTTCTTGTCAGGAAGGATATGGTCAAAATATCTCCTACAAGATGGGAAAACTTGCATGTGCAGCAGTCCATGACAGGCACATGTTGTGCTAGACAGCTCTGTGCTGGAACAGTGCTTGCCTGATGGACATCCAACGTTGCAGTGATTTGTGATGGTAATGGCTCTGTCTGCTGCCTTCAAGCCCAGGCAGCAAGAGACAGATAGTGTCTCCAAGTGCCGTAACTTATTTCTTGTCAGCTGTGAGCTGCTCAGCCATGCTGGCTTGGCCTCAGGGGCTCTCCTCCCACTCAGGTGGGTCCCACGGTTTTGCCTGGCATAGGAAGAAGGTGATATGTGTAAATCTAGATTAAAATTGCCCTAACAGATCTGAGAGGCTACAGTAACAGAGATGCTGTGAGCCTTGCCTCAAACAGCAACTGCCTACACTTTCCTTGATTAGTAGGCAGCCATCAGACCAAAAAGGGCATAAAGCTCTCCATGTGTTTTTGGAGTGAATATTGCCCCGTGGTCACAGTCCTGAGGCACCTTACAACCTGATTTATATTTTCACTTTCAGGTACCCTGCACTGGTGGAGGACTTTTCTTTCTGGTTCACAAAGAAAGAAACCAAGGCTATACCTACACTACCAGCTAAAGCCCCATTGCTAGGGTCTCTGGAAGAGAGGTTCAGGGTTGTTTCTCCCCCTGAGAGCATAACTGAGCACAAAGTGCATGTATCTGTCTTCACAATAATTTTTAAATGCATATTGATGCTGTATGTTACAGGGCCCTTTCTGTAGGTGTTGGCTAGGGATTTCCTCAGCACATTTGGCCTTCAGAGTGTCACAGATATGCAGGAATGGTGAAAAAGAATAAGTTAGACATATGGCAATGCTCTTTTTAAAGCCCTATTCATGTTAGTTCTAGTCATGCCTTCTTCCAGCAAAAAGACAGAAGCAATCATGCACTGGGCAGTTTATTTCCCCCTTCATGTGCCTGTTCATTAAAACCAGCCAAGCCTTTAAAAATTCTCTAAAACATGTAAATGGCAGAGGTAAGAGAAGGAGAAGGGGAAGGTTAGGAAACTGTCTGTGAGAAAAGCACCAGTTCTCCACAGCTTCACATGTTCAGCCTCAGTGGAACATTAAATTTTCATTTTTACTACCAAGCCAGGTAAGTGAGGAGCTGCCATGCAGAAGTCTAGTCACTGGGCAGCACTTCAGCTGGTACTGTAACTCCAGTATTGGCTCTGGGAAGGCTGGAATAGCAAATAATACCCTATTTCAAAAAGTCTTTTATCTCTCACACCTGTATTCCCCTCCCCAGAACACTCTTAACACCTCTGTGAAAGTAAAATGTGGTGATGAAATATGTTGATCTGGAAAAACTGGAGGCTGTGATTTGCATTATCAGATGTATTAAATTGGTTTTTATTATTTCTGTGTTGAATTAGATATATGTTCGCTCTGTCCTTTTGATTTAAACATATGATTTTTATATACACTAAGGATACATTAGATCACTCTGAAAGCACAGAGGGGCCTTAATATGAGAGTAAATTATTTTTTATACCCACTTTAAGGTCTATTTATTCAAATTGAGCAAAATCCTAACTCTACTGTGAATGAGTGGGAATTCTGCCATTGATTTCAAATTCTCCGGGATTTTGCCCAAGCACAGTATAAAATGATTTATACAGAAGTGGCCAGCAGTCTTTTTTTCTGGAAATTGTGATCTAAAAGTGCAAAAATCCCCCAAGACTTGCACTTTATTATTTTTATGCAGTACTGGAGCATTCACTGTTTCCTACACCAAAAAAAAAAAAATCAATTAAATTTCAGAGTATTAGCATATTTTCTTTTTGCCCAGGGGGACATGGGGAAGGGTGGGAGGTGAGAGAATCTTGTTTGCTGCTTGCATTGGTAGGTATTCAGTGTACAAAGCTGCACAGGAGAGAATTTTAAAATGGAAGAAGTGAAATCTACCCCATAACATGGTAGAGAAGACAATGTCTCCCTGGGGCACCTCTCTGCCAGGCTGCAGAGTGCCATCCCTGGGCTCTAACAGATGCCCAGCAGAGAAGTTCCAGGCCCTAAACCTTACCATAGTCTCTTGTGTTAATGAGGACTCTTGATGCAGTTTAAGGTACACTGGTGAGCGGCCCTAAATCAGAGCTCATCCTGCTCGGGAAACATCCCGGCGGCTGCGGAGGCGGGTCTGTTTGCATTCCAGATGTGGCGCCTCCAGCCTGCCTCTGACCAGCATTCATTTCTGCACTCCACAGCTGGTCCATGTAAATGTGCCATATTGCAGCCCATCTGCTCAGAGAGCGCACAGTGGCACATCTCTCTCTGACAGTGGGCCATTTTATTGAACGCTATAAATATTGAAATTCATAGGCATGAAGCAGCAGATTTTTAATGTTACTTAGAGAGACATTTGAGCCACAACCTTTGGCAGCAGCACACGCTGCTAGTATCTCAGTACACTGCACGCCATTTGGTTCAGACTCATGAACAACTTTTCCAGAGATTTCATGGCTCTCCAATCCCAGGTAAAATGGAGTACAGACCCTGTGGGATGATATTTAGTGTGAATGTCACCCTGCATACAATGTGCATTTGGGATATGGACTTTCCAGCCCTGTGCTGTGTTAAACCATATGTTAATGTTTTCATACTCAGAAAAGATTAGATCAGGGACCAATAAACTTTCAAAACTACAAATAATAGGCTAACCAAAATGAAATGTGAGGTATTCCTAAGCCTGAGTGTTGTTTTTTTTTTTCTCCCAAAGTCTCCGCAGTTTTTGTTTTTAAATGGAAATGCTGTATTTTGCAGTAAGAAATGGGCACATTCATATTTTATAAGCTAATACATGTAAATTTTGTATTAGAGAGTAAACATCTCTATTAATTTGAAATTCATGGCATCTGATCTGGAGCAGAAGCAAAACACCACTCTGCAGTTTTCTATTTGTCAAGTAGTCCCTAGTAAGTGTTCAGTGAGTTGTAAAGAGCCAAACCCCAAACTAAGATAAACATATATATTATTTTTGATGGATTTTTTTTCCTCTTGCCAAGCCATCAGTTTCTGCAGAGCATCAGGAACCAGCCTTTTCCCTTTTGGAACCAAAAGGAATTTTTTCATCTACATTAATTAGAGAAGGATCAGGACCTTAATGAAAGAAACTGCATTAAAAATGGAGAACATATTTAAAATTCTCAAAAATGCTTTGAAAAAAAAATGTTCATTTTTATGTGAGATGTTGAGCCTGCCATGACATCCACAATGTTTTCCTCTCCTGGAGTTGTTTGGGCAGTAAATAGCATCATGCTGGCTGAGCAGTGGCTCAGGGAGTGAAACAGGGCATTTGCTTTAGTTAGAGGTGTGGATCCCAGCTCCTGTGACGAGCAGGCTAGAAAGTTTTCTGAGCATGTGGAGTAAAGTGGGGATTGAGGTTAAAAAAAATCAAAGCAGAAAAGACCTGCTGAGGATATTACCTTGGCACGTACATTTCTCAAAACTGCTCTGCTCTTTAAGTTTGCTTCAGTACCTCTTTTGCAGTTGCTCTGTTGTCTTCATTATAATTTAAAAAGAGGCAGGGAAGGCAGCATCTTTAATAGTGAAGTCGTACTGTTTGGTCAATAAGCTGTGTCACTGCTCAAGCCAGTCCCCTGGTTCCCAATCAGCAGTGTTATGTAAGGTGGCAGGTTAATAAATGCGACACACTGAAATCATTTGTACCAGATTATCTCTCCTTCCAAACTCTGACAGATGCTAAGTCCAGCTGGTAAAAAAAGTTTATAGGCGAGTTGGATCTGGGGCCTTCATACACTCCACAATGTTGGCTACCAATGCTTGTTTTAATGAGTCACGAATTGCCTGTTTATCTTCTGCTCCCTGCTGTTTCTGCATTTTCTCTTCCAGAACAATCCTAGAAACACATGCTGCTACAGACGCTGGAGCAATGTGTGTAGACATTTGAGCCAAATTATTATAAAGAACTCTTTCTTCTTGGATATTAAAAAAAAAAAAAGGCGAGAATTGCACATTGCCTAGCAAATCGTTATCTCAGATGTTCGCTGTGACATGCTCAATATGGCCTACCAGAGAAAGTTGGAGACATTTGAAACCTTAACAACTACACAAAATGACACTGTAATTGGCGGGTTTTGTTGTTCATGTTTTGGCTCTGTGAAAACTGCTCTAAACACTTTGTTTAATGATGTTACATTATGACAACACATGGCTTCTATAGAGCAAGTCATCACGTCGAACATGCGACATCACAGGAAGGGGAGTGGGGGGCCAGTGGGGCCCAGTGTCCCCTTGGAAGGGGAGGGCGCTCACGCATGCCAGCACACAGGTGTGTACGTGTGAAGAAAGGGGGAGGCCTAGGGAAGATGCACTCCCATAGACAGGCTCCTCGGCACATCCAGGAGAGCTACTGGCTGTGGGATGCAAGGGGGCACCGACTCCTTGCGATGCAGCAGCTTCTGTCACCCTCTGGCTCCTGTTGCAGCCATAGCCCTCATATTTGGACAGGCCAGGCTGATTTGACAGAGCACTGCCCTGATATAAAGCTGGGCTGGGAGGAGCTGTGGTCCAGAGATGACTGTCCCCCAGAGATAGCCAGGCTTCAGAGCAAGAGATCACATGACATTTCTATGTGGGTCATGTTGCCCTGCAATACGATTGGTTACTAGATGTCTAGTTGTCATGATACTGTTTGAAAGAGATTCCTCGTGTTCTCTCTGAAACAACGTGCATGCATGGTGCAGATGCAAGACATCCCCACATCCACAGAGATGCCCTGTGTAACTACATGGAGAGATCCAGGATAACTGGCCTGAGCCCCTCAGCAAGGGCACTGCTCCTCTCATGCAGTGTGGTGAGATCCCTTTTATCCTGAAGGAGATCTTCTGTCCAGTGGTAAGGGGTATGTGCAGGAGGTAATGGCACAGAGAATATGCCCAGGAGGGCTGGCTGGCCCAGAAATGGACAGGTAGGGATCATTCATTACACCTTACATCCCAGTTCTGTAGCACATCCATTTTGTCTGTGTGTGCCAAGCACACAGGGCAAACCACCGTGTCTGAGTCTTTGTGGAAAGGGGGCCCAATGCTGTGAACCTTGACACAGCCTCAGGTTGTTTGGGCATGCTGGAAACACCTAGTTGGAGCCTCTCCTCAGTGGCACAGGAAACTGTCACCAGCTCTGTCTGTTGCATTTACCATTGCTTTGCAAGGGGTGCAGCAGTGGCTCCTCCATTTGCAGGTTTTCCAAGGTTTCTTTGTGCGTCAGCTGCCTGACTGAATGGCCTCCCTGACATCTGCAGAAAGAAAACAGCAAGGAACCCATTTTTTGCTAGTGCTTCTGATCACTAATAGAATGTTTCAAATTTGTCTTTTCTTTGCACATGGGAAACTGTATGGTCATTTGACAGATGTTGAAACTCACTGATTTTATACCCAGCAGCTAAAAAAAACAATGGATGTCATACTCTGTTCGACAAACTATGTGCTGGGCAGAGTCCATCCTCTGTGCTGGCAAAGTGAATCTTACTCCGACCAATCGCTCACTGTCACGAAGCCGAAGGAACCACTGCAATGCCGTAAGGTGATTTGTTTGCAGCAGTAGCTTTCACCTAAAATGGTCCAGCTCTCCTGTATAGCCAAGATGCAGTTATTGCCAATGCTGCCTTACATCTGCCTTCTCTTTCTATCTAGCTGCTTTAGGAATATGCTAATGACAGGAAGAAAACATACATATAAAATATTGCAAGCATCAAGACATGGAAGGAGAAGGTAAATTTGGCTCACAACCATGAAATCTTATTCTGCAGTTGCCTTCTTAATGGCATCTCTTGAGGTCAGTGGCTTTGAATTCTCCCAATTGTATAGGGTCACTCTGGCAGCATTGACCAAGTAGAAAAGATTCAGCCAGGGGAAACAATGGCAGAAGTCACCCTTTAAATGTCCTGCCTTCTATATCATGCAATTGATTCCAAGGCTCCCCACCACGATGTCACTGTTTGACCAGTTTGCTTTAAAACAGCTTAATTAGCTGAAAGAAAAGCTATGTCTGAGCATGTTTGTGAGAAAAAAACAAAAAGCTCTCGCCTTTCAGAAAGCTCATGCTCTGTCTTGTCGGAAATCTCTGGTTCTGAAATGAAACAACATTCCTTTCATACAGAGTTAAGTCCCTGACAACAAATTTTCTCGGATCAGGGAAACAACCGATCGTGCCACATGCTGATGTTGGTAGATCTGGCTTGGTTTGGTTTGGGGGGCTGAGAGCTCTGCACCTCTGTTAACTTCAGAGACACTGTGGGAGGAGATCGTGAGAGGCATACTCAGCTCAATGGCTCCTGGTCTGAGGGCAGTCGAGGCTGAGTGCTTCGGTATATCAGTGCCACTTTTGTGTTAACATCCAGGCTGCCAGTTGGAGACGGTGTGAAAACACAAGAAGGAACAACAGAAGCCTTGCAGTGCTTGAAACCAGATTTTCTTACTGAGTTCTTTGTTTTCCAAAATCTCAGGTGCAAGCAAGTGGATGGGAAGAGAACTGATAGGAAAAGGAAGCAAGGCTTCTGGTATCTGTTGGGAAGAAACTGAAACCAGAGGTCCCAGTCCTGCCTCCCTTAGCACAACTCATAAAAAACGATGTTGCCTCAGGATCTGGCAGCATTAAAATACTCAGTGCAACAAGTGATGCAGCTTCTGAAGTAAAATACACAGAGAGACTGTGCTGCACTGCCTTTGGTTTTCTCATCTCCTCTCTAAGGTATAGCATTTGCAGGGAGAACATCAAAATACAGCCTTTGGCCCACTACATGTTCTCTTCAGCAAATGAATCTCTCCTGAAGGAAAGAACATTAGCACTGAGGGTCTTTGTTTTGTGGCAGCTTGTCAGCATTACCAGGCTGCTGAGCAGCTCTGTAAGAACTGCTGCCCCTCCTGAGGAGCAGAGAGAGGTTTGAGTAATTTGCACATGGCTTTAGGAAGAATCAGTTTCAGAGCTGAATCTGCTATACAAAAAACAAAAGCACGTTCTTTCTGTTCAGTCTATTAATCCGCAGTTCTTTATTGGGCATTTTTGTGTGTGTATTTACATGGTGTGGCTAGCACCAGAACTGATGGAAAGCAGAGTACCCAGCATCAGGGGTGCATGGGGAAACGAGGCACATAATGCCAGAGTGTTCAGTGAAATAATGTGCCTAAGGTATTTATAAACAGGAGTAAAACTTTGCAGAATCAAGCTCTTAGTGTTATTTTGACATTAGTGTTACTACATTTTGACAGCCTCTCATCCCTATCGTCTATTTTCCTGGTCATTTATAAAAAAAATTCAGTCTATTGTAGCTCATTTGTTCATGTCCAGAAGAGGAAAAGTATTTTTAAATAATTTTGCTTTCATTTCATGAAGGATTCTGACTGGAAACAAAGTAAAGATAGCCTCATTGCTGAATCACAAGCTTTAGTTAAAATATTTTCTATGTAACAGTTTTTTCCAAAAAAAAACCCCAAACATCTTTTAATTCATGTGCTTGTATTTGAAACAATATCCTGCTGAAGATGAGGTGTTTATCAGGGTTTTTTTCCCTTCTCTGCTTTACAGAAAGGTGAACGAAAGGATGATTAAACCAGAAACAAAGTCAGTAATTAGCAGTATAAATCTCTCAGTGATTTCAGTAGGTCACGAAATTAACTGGTACAGGCTTCGGACACATCTGCTCTTTTGGCAAGTGGTGCCCTCCATGAGGCTGCTCATTGGCTCTCACTAACCACACGATGGGTCTCGGGGAACTTATTTGCACTCCCTAAGCTAAACACCGCGCAGCGATGAAACCCGCCTGTTTCTGCAATGCTGCAGCACGTAGCAGGGCTGAGCACTCCCGCTAACTGAGCGGCAGTCTTGCAGGGTCTGGCAGTGCTGTGCCGTCCTCCTGGACCCCTGGAGGGAGGGGGGACATGCGAGTTCGTTCTGTGTGCCAAACACGGCTTTGCAAGGCTCAGATTGAGGAAATTATTTGGAAGGTTATGGAAGAGAGACGTGGCTGCCATGCCACAGGCTATAAGGAAGGTGGCTATGCCCGCCAGCCAGCGAGGAGAGCCCTAGCACCAGAGTTACTGCTTGTTTTCCTCTTGACCACAACTTCACACTTCTGATGGCAGAACAGCAGAGGAAAAGAAGCTAAGTGCCAGAAATAGGGAAATGGAGGGCAGGAAAAGGGAGGAAACAACAGTTTTGTGTCCCTTCAGCCCCAAAATATGAGGGAGCAATGCAGAGCTATATTGCATCAAGTCTAGTTGGCTGTAGAGTCAGGCCAGAGGTCAAGTGCCCAGTGCAGGCACTTCTTTGGGCTGCTTGTCTCCAGCAAAGCCTTCACCTCTCTGGCTGTGGGCAGGCAGGTGAACACAGCAGCAAAAGCTCTGTGTGCTTGCCTTTCTGTAGCTATCCTTGCTGAAGGAATTCTTCGGTTCTGAGTTGACTACTCAGCCCACTTTGGAGGATGGACACTCAGACCTGATTTTCCAAGGCACTGCTGGTGGCATCCTGGTCCCTTTTTTCATTATTTCATTTAAACTTAGAATTATGACTGGGCTGTGTCACAGCACCCAGAAACAGCAGAACTGCCTGCAACTGTCAGAGCAGGAGCAGCTGGTTCTGTCTGGGCTGCCTCCTAATTCATAAAGCAGATTCATCGGGAAGCTTGGACATTCTCACATTTGTGTAGAAAACCAGGAATTACATAAATTACGGAATTTGTAGCTGTGTCTCCAAACACATGTGCTTTATATGCAGCAACTTTAGACCTAGGTTGGGCTCCTGTACTTTTGGCTGCCTTCTCGGGAAGACATTATAGCAGTAAGGGAGCACATGAGACCCTTGGAAAATCAGCAGTGTTTGTTCCCTTGCTAGTTTCACTGCAAACCTCTAAGTGCTAAGGCCATCAATATAAAGGCTGTCTGAGGGAAGCCTGCAGAGCCATTGTGGCACCAACGTTAACCTATTCCAGAAGGAAAAGAAAATGAGAACAGAATCACAAAGATCTTCTCTTTCTGAAAGCTCTCCTCATATTTTACC
This sequence comes from Irena cyanogastra, assembly GCA_013397155.1. Lineage (NCBI taxonomy): Eukaryota > Metazoa > Chordata > Aves > Passeriformes > Irenidae > Irena > Irena cyanogastra. Next base: position 274,573 of record VWZV01012806.1, on the reverse strand, counting down.
ATTTGGTTTGAGCTCACTTTCTTTATTTCTTTCTTAGCTAGAATGATGCTGTGTCCTGCTACCATTTCTTCTGCTTTAGAGTTGAGGGCACAAAAGCTGCCAATGTTACAGAACTTGATGCAAGCTTAATGTATTTATACCTCAGCATCCACGTCATAGGATTTTTTTGCTTTATGTAAGTACTGTTTGGTTTCATGCATATTTAAAACATGTATTTTGACACTGCTCTTAAAAGCTTTTTGCATCCAAAATGTAGTTTCCTGATATGGGAACTTGCCAACGTATTATAGCCAAAGAAGGGGAAATTATTATCCAAATATACTCCTCTATAACAGACAAACTGGGCCTCCAGATCTGCTTAGTGTATTTTTTACATGTAAATATCTGTAAATATTTTATGTAAATATCTGTAAATATTTTTTACATGTAAATATCTCCCATTTTTTGTATTTCTCTTTGAATTGTATCAATGCAAAGTAGTTTGTGATAGCCTTTTAATTCTTGGTTAGCATTTTATTCCACTGGATGCTGTCCTATATGCCATGACAATGGTACAGAGTCCATGTGATCACCAGACTCATCATTTTCCCAATAGTTCTGGCTGTCACTGCACCAGTGAAAGGTAGTTGACTGATGTGGGTGAAGTTTATTGAATTTCAGCTTTCCAGAGCACAGGACAGCCAAGCCACAGTGATTTGGAAGGATTAGTAAGCTGGAGAAGGTGAGAGCTTTCATCAGTGCTGTGGTGAGGAGTTGTGAATGCAATATTTTGGCTTGAAGTACACTGAGATGCTCAGTTATGTTTGGGGGTTGTATTGCACCATGCAGCATCACTGCTTTCACAGTCCCACACTGACTCAGCAATAGGCTGTTAGCTGGAGTATCACGCAGTTCCCTTTTACGGCCCAGTAATACTTTTAGAGTCCTCCAAGGGCCTTAAAAAAGTAAGAAAGTCCCAGGAAATCCTGTTTTGCTGACAAGCTATACTGCTGTATTCTTTCGGCCATGCCAGCAAGTCTGAAAAATCACTTGATCACCAAAGAGACACAAGTAGATCTACTGGAAGTGGGTTAGAGATCTCTGTAATAACATGTATTTGAGTTATTTTTCTGTCTTGCAGCTCTAGTAAATGAGATCTTAATGGAGCCATTATACCAAAGCGCAGCATTTGTTTCCCCAGGCTATTAGGCACTTTACAGATTCCATCCCCTGGGGAGCAGAGCTGGCTACTTAACCATCTGCGAGCTGCGGAGACACCCGCCCCTGCCTCTGCTGGGCTTGAGACTGGAGGCCAGAGGGCTGTGAGCTATCACTCGGGTGCCTTCTCACCATTGCTACCAAGTTGCTCTTGACAGTGAATGTGAGTCCCTGACTGGCCTCTGGGAACACAGCTGCCGGGACACAGACTGCAAACTCCATCTTGTTGCTGTGCCCCTGGGAAGTTTGCACCCCCTGCTCCAGCCAGCCCCTGGCTCACGCCGGTGGAGAAGGAGGAGCCAGACTGTGTTTCACAGCACCTTGCAGTGCCCACAGGCCCCCCTGGGCTCCCACAGGGGTGCAAGGTGCCCTCTCTCACTCTGCCTTTTGGTTCACAAGACCTGGACATGAAGTTGGCGACGGGCTGGGCGCGCCTTGCAGGGTTCAAAGGAAGACGGTTTGCAGGGGAGCCCCTTCGCTTTCTCTTGCACTGCAGCCATTGTGCGAGTGTCAAAGGAGCATCCCTCTCATCTTCCAGATTGATGGCATCGTCTAGGACTCCCAGCACAGACAAGATAAACTAAAGGCTTCTGCAGACAGGTATGTAACTGTGGAGACAGCAGCACTGCAGAAGAGGCCTCCGATCAGGGGAGTGTTTGTCCCACAGTCGACTCTCTGGCATAGCGGTCACCTTTGACATGACTTGCTGAATAGGAGTTTGTTTTCTAATTTCCATGGTTCAGCCACAGGCCATGCAAAGTAAATACAAGTAAACGGGCAATAGTGGGTTCAAAGGAACATAAGACAAGTATTTGCCCCCTTGGAAGACAGTTTGGGTAGTGTTCACATGTGAATCAATCTGGTTTGGGTCTTTGAAGTGATTTTGTTTAAGAAGAGTGGGGCAGAGTACTGAAAACTGATGGGGTCAACAAAAGATTGCCCATCTTTTGGGGCATACTCTGGAGGGGAACAGCTGGCATGCCAGTGCAGGGCTGCCAGTGATGCTGCTGTGCAGATGCAAACTCCTGAATCATGTAATAAGAGAGGCAAGAGGCACCAGCACTGTGCCCGGATAGCCCAGGAAGGGGATGCTGTCAGGTCACTGCTTGCTGTCATGTTCTTGTCAGGCCTTTTCCCTTATGCTGACTGGCCTTGCAGGCACATCTCTGAACGTGACAATGCTGTGTCATCAGGCGTAGGTCAGATCAGTGGGTTTAAGTGACTTCAAGCTGTTCTTAATACATAAAGAGCTTCACTCCCTGCTTGAATGCACTGCTACAAGTTGTCAATCTCTTCCACACAATTCAGGATCAAAATAAACTTACCAGGCAGAAACTGAGACTCGTGGTTTTGGAAGGTGGCCTTTTGCAGATTGCTTGAGTTGCAAAGGAAGGCCTTGGCCAGCAGCCCCCAGACTGGCTGTCCTATAAAGAAGGGCTGTTTTTTCTTTATTTGTTTGCTGTTGTCCTGGTTTTACCATTATCTACAACATTCTTCCTCCTAGTGCACAGCATATCCCCTTCAGGGAGCTATCTGGTAAGCAAAGTGTGTTGTGATTGATTTGGTTGCTGAAATTAAGAGTGTGTTAATCCCACAGAAAAGTAAAGACTATTAGTCAAAAGGAGTGACACATTTGGGATGAGACAAGATGTGGGTCCCAAGAGTGACTGGCCAGTTATCATTCCACAAAATATGTCACAGCGCAACATGTAGAGTGACTTCAGCAAAGAGAACAAGTAAACTCGTTTCTAGCTTACTTGTCTATAGTAGTTCTTTATTTCCTGTGTTCAGCAGCAATAGCTAAGTGGAAACTGTGCATATAATTTCAGATTTTTAAAGGGTTTCAAAATCTCTTAGAATAAAATCAATCAATTGCCTGAATATAATGAATCCTTGCTTTAAAATAGGGAAATTCTTCTGAAAAGCTGCAGGTGAGAAATGTTTCCATAGCTATTCATCATTGTGCCTTCAAGGCTCATATGGAAAAGCAGAGGCTGGTCAAGGCGAGGATGCGCTGGTTTTGCAATGCAAGGAAACACAGTGTGCAAATGAGCAGGCAAGTGCAGGCAATTCCATAGTGGAGCCCCTGGAATCTTGCTGAAAAAGCCTCAATGTACCCATTCAGTTGTTCATTGTTAGCCTCACTACTGAAAAGTTGCTTCTGAGATGAGGGAAATGCACTTGGTTGATTTAGATATTTTTTTCGTTTGTCCATTTTAGCGATGAACATAAAGCTGGTGATGCCAATCCTGAAACTGGCTGCCATCTGAAATCCTGGTAGTGCCTGACTGTGCCTGAAGAAACAGGGCACGAGCTGGCATAGGCACATCCCTGTAGCTGCTGCGACCAGAGCCCTGATCTCCCCACAGATGAGCCTAACCTTCACTATATGAGCAGAAAACCAGGTAGGGGTAAGCCAGGGGAAGAGGTAAGCATCCATGCGTATTATCCCAGTGAAAATGCAGAGCCTTCTCCAGGAGTTTGCACTCTGCAAAACTCCCTGGAAGGCTGACTCTGGGGTCTGATCTTAGCAGACCTGTTCACACATGCACACACACACAGACACACCTGTACAACACACACTCTTCTCGCTGCCCAGTAAGTGTGAGTGTGGGATAATGCATTGACAAAGGCAGCTGCAACCAGAGGAAAAAGACAAACAGGAACAAACCAAGTCCCCTTGTGCTGGCTTCTCAGCGGCCAGGGCAGAGATGTGCTCTGTCTGCTGTGTCATCCTTTGTTAGCTCCATCTCCTGCCCCTTTGAACCTCATTAATTGGTTACAGAAGAGAGGGCACAAATTATTGCCCCAAGTGATAATCCAATTTCTTGGGACAATTTCTGTGTCTTTCTACAGCAGAGTTTGGAGCAATAACTGCTGGTCGGAAAAATGAAAGAAATGAAAAAATTGCAAAAAGACCCCCAAGATTTTTTCCCCTTTCCTAACCCACAGGATTGGTTTCCAGCCAGTCCTAACCCCTGCTCATAGTGCCCATCTTAGATAACCCCTCTGAAGCCCATCCCCTCTCCCAGCACAGACCCCTGACATTCCTGACTGACATCAGAAAGGGCCCAGGAAAGGAAAACAATGGTGAGAGAGAGATATAGCACACACAACTGGGGGAGAGGACAGCAGAAGAGACCCTGCAGTTACTGCCAGGATGAGCCTCTTGCCATGTGCTCATTCCTGCAGTGTTTTGCCTCCAGCGACTGCAGACCCCCTCGAGGTGCCCAAAGATGAATTTATTGGGTGCTGACTATAAATGCTATAAGTGGAATTTATTCTCAAACATGGACAAGACTAATTTTAATTCAGAGTGGTGAGGGAACTTATCCCATGGCTAATTGCACTGCCCACAGGCCCAGGCATTGAAGGTGCCCCTGGAAGAACCCTTGCCTCTTCTCGTAAAAACAAATACTGATGCGCTGTTATGTAAGATGCCATTTCAGATGCTGATGTTCTGGCGCCAAACCAGGACATCAGACTGGTTTGTCTTATAAAGCAATAATTTTTTTGCATGTCTTCATAAAGGTTTTTGCATGTCTTCGTATGAGGATGAGGGAAAAAACCAAAGTACAATGATTTATCCATTCCAAAATAGCTTTGCAGATACATTGTTGAGATGCTGCTGCACAAAAAAAAAAAGTCTGTATAAAATCCCAGGCTTTCCCAGTTGAAGGAGCCCAGTTCCTGAGAAAGACGAGTGGTGCTTACTTATTTTGCTTTTTGCTTTCTCCAGAGGATGGAAAATTATGAGGAGGGTGTAAGTTTGGTGGAAGCTGGAGTTGCAGGAGTAATGGGAGGGCACAAAGGATTCATTGTTGGGCTAGCAATCTGTCATGGGAAGGACTGTCACAGGAGTCTCCAAGGGGCTGGCAATGAAACGCCATTGCTGAGCAGAGGGAGACTTTGCCTCACCTTGGGCTGCCCAGCTCCCCTCCCCAGGCCAGACCACCTGCCAGCAGTGCTGGGGCAGGTTGACCCAGCGCCCTAAATCACAGGCAGAGGCAGAGCAGCACACAGGGAGAGAGATTAGATTTATAACTATACAGTGTTTCTCTCTTTTGAAAATTAAGTGGCATGTTTGAGAAAATAAAAGAACATTGATGGGAGGGGCTGAGCCCATGCACGGCCAGTTCAGCCTTCAGGGCTGATCATACACTGGTTTAAGTACAGCAATAAGTCACTGTAGTGGAGGGGAAGAGCTACACCACGAAGGGCACTCTTGATTTCTGTGGGTCTCTGGTGAATTTTCTGTCCTGAAGCCACGGTCACCTATGGAGCAGGGTGCCAATCCTATCAGTGACCCTTCTGTCCCCTGCTACCCGTGGCACAGCATGGACAGGGATAACAGCTGGCATCCACCAATGCTCTGGCCCTTGGAGCAGCTTTCCCAGCTGCTGTGGGGACACCAGCCCTTGGGCTTCAGGTGTGAAAGAAGCTGAACCAGGTTTTGTGTCTGCAAAAACAATGAAAGCTTTGAGTTTTTCATCAACACTTGTGCAACTGGCTTTTTTTGGTTGTTTGTAAGGAAGCATTTGATAGTGATTTACCTTGGTAAAACACACTTCATCCGTGGTATGGAAAATGGCTATCTAGCCTAAAATGAAGGCAAGAAGACCATGCTGAACCTTGGAGCCCTGCCTGAATGTCAGGGCCACTGTCAGGTGGTGTAAAGCAGCATGAGTTTGTGGAAGGCAATCCTGTAGTGACCGATTTACATCAGCTGAGGATCCAGGCTTTCGTGTCATTAAAGACATAGTAGAAAAAATGTGTTGTGAATGAAGGAAGCTTTGGCTAAAAAGTGCCAACAAGTTCGCTCTTTATTCTTTATCAGTGAAGTCTGCACACAATGAAAACATGGACAAGGGAAATTTGCACAGCATTTAACTTAGGTCAAAAAAACAAGTAATTTGTTAAGTGGCAAGGGCACCAACGCGTGCCATGTCACGCTGGATTTTCTTTAAAAATAAAAAAAAATAACAAAGTTAAACTTTCAGTCAACCTGAAAATATCTGCTTTTTATGGGGGCAGTGCGGAACGAATGGGACAGCAAATCTTTCTTTGGTTGCTCCTCTACAGAGACTGAAAAGCTCTATAGAGACAGTGGGAAAAGAAGGGAAAAGGAGGGGTTGTAGAGAGGGAGGGAAGGAGAGAAGAAAAAGAAAGAAAGAAAGAAAGAAAGAAAGAAAGAAAGAAAGAAAGAAAGAAAGAAAGAAAGAAAGAAAGAA
>VWZV01012806.1:220097-267965 GCA_013397155.1 Irena cyanogastra | reverse complement strand
AGAAGAGAAGGAGAGTGGAAGGATGTGCTCTGAGGTTGTTAATAGAGTATTATGAAATGTAGTTAGAAAATATACCAGACTGAGAAAACAAAGCCCTTGGACTTCCTGATGCATTTCTTGATGACTAGAGAGGAATCTCATTTGAAAACAGAGCCTGAAGGAAAAGACTCTGATCAGGAGATCAGATAGAAGAGGAAATGTGAAATTTTCCCAGGAAGGAAAGCAGGAGCTGACTAGAGGGAGAAGAGGGAAACCCTAATGCTTATGAAGAAACATACAGGTATAAGTTCAAGCTCTGAAGTACCAGGCATTCTTCCTAATTATTCCAGTTTAGCTGATTTACTCCTGTTGGAAAAATATTACAGGTGATCAACGAGTGAACTCTCAGAGGGACTGGTGACTGGTCATTGCACATTGTGTTGTTTTATTGAACTCATCTGACCTCATGTAAAAGGTAGAACTATCAAAACATATACTCTCATGTTTTGCTGGTTTTTTTCCTCCTTCTGGTGCTATCCCAGAGAAGTGAAAAATTTCTCTTCCCTTTTCAAATATGCATATCTTGATCTTTGTAATTAAAAATCTTGTTTCTGAGCTTTGGATTTCTTCTGTAGTTTTTCAGAATTTTTTTTATCTCATCTCCCTCACTGACAACAGATTTACCCAGCAGAGATTTCTATTTATTTACATTTTTAAATTAATTGTTATCCTTTCCTTTCTGAATGCAAATTCAGAAATCCAAACATCTCTTATTGGAAACAGCCTACCTATTGGAAAGTGAAATCCCATTTAATCTGCACAGTTGTGCAGAATCACTGTACTTTAAGATAGCAAGGGTGTATTATCTGTATTATTTATATCTATATGTCTGTGTCCATCCTCATCATCTCTGTTTCTGTATAAAACACACATACGCACTTTTCCAGTGCTTTTGAAATGTGTTTCATATTACGAATTACTGTGTAAAATGATGAAGTAAAACAACAGTGTGGTGTAGTCTTGTACTGCCTTCTTGTTCACCCTATGGCACACACAGGAGCACACACACACCCACACACACACAGAGCTGTGTAGGGAAATCAGGAATGCAGGCAAGTTTTGACCTTCGGTGTCCACACAATGAGCCAGGGACGATGCAGAAGGTTGGCTGCTTCTATACAGACCTGCTTTTGTGCTCTTGTCCAGGGCTTGATCCTTGGAGCCCTGTGTGCTCAGTAGACGCCAGAGAGATAGATGTGATCTGTTAGCCTCATCCAGTGCCGGCAGCTGAGCCATTTTCACACAGGCAGGCAGGTATGGCAAAGCCTGGGTAACAGATGAGAACCCATGGGGAGCTCTTGACTATGGAGAATGAAAAATCAAAAGAAACCATATTGGACACAGATACAAAAGGAGTCCCCTGTTCCTTTTCTATCCCTCCTTGTTTCTTTTCTCCTCTTCCTTACCAGGCTGTAATGAATGTGGAAAAACAGCTTCCCCCCTCAAAGTATTTGAGGACGTGTAGATTCCAGATGCTATTCTATGCAAATACTTCCACCCTTCCCTGCCCACAGCATCCTGAGTTAACCCTTCTGTCTAGCTCTTTGCTGCCTGTCACTTTCCATGCTGCAATAGGAAAGAAAAATATACTTGTAAGAAAACCCTTAATTATTATTCTCAGAGGAGAGATTTACACCCTAAGTAGTGTATTTGGGCTCAGCACAGCTGGAGGCACAAAGCAGCAGTTAACACATTTCTGGCACTGAAGTTAGTTTGATGTTTTAATCATGTAACATCTTGAAAAAAAAGAGGTTAATTCCTAATAGCATTAACAGTGAGCTCTTTCTTGAAATCACTGTTTCTAGCCCGCCCAGAGTCAGACATTTGTCTCAATGAAAACAGGCTGTAGAAGACTTTTAGCATAAATGCATGCAATTTAGAGGAAATTAAAAGAGCGTACTTAAAGCACAGGAACCCTAAGGATCTGTTCCTTGGACATCTGTGAGTCTTTTGTCTCCCACAGGCAGATTTGCTTCACACCAGCCATAATACAAAATGCTAGGATATTAGAAATTAGGATACTCCTAGTTCTGCTGCTTATGTATGAGAAAAAACATTTCCATACCCAAAAAGAAGAGAGACGTGGAGAGCAACAGGAAAAGCTAATCTAACTGAAATTACTTTTCTTCCAAATGAAAAGAAAAACCTCTCATGAGATTTTTATCTCCTGAGACTCTTCTACCATCTAAATTGCTTTCATGGTCTTCCTCTCTGTAATCCCTGAACTCGTGGGTGGGTCTCTCTGGGTGCACATACCCCAGGATCACCCTAATAGCAGCAGTGAAGCTTTAGAGTTTAGATTGGTATGAACTAGAATTTGATTTAGTTCCTCCCTGAAGTTAAAAATGGATCACTTGCTTTTGTTTTGATAGATGATGGTGAGATTTGAGAGATTATGGTAAGAGAGAGAGAGGGGTCTCAGGTGTCAGCACAGAAGGCTCAAACATTCAGACATTTATTGATAGAAAGACAGATACAGTCTCTTCCACAAAATAAATATGCTTTTTGTATGGCTCTCAGACACTGTGCTTCCTAGCAATAGCCCTCTGTATCTGGTCATGTCGGAATGAGACACTTATGAGGATGTTTTGTTAGCATTTCATCAGGTTTCTCAGGGTTTCCTTAAGTTGCAGGATATATTCTGCTCCATTAAGTATGTTTTATCTAATTTGCAGTTGAGATCCTACACAGAGATTATGCGGACTATCTGCATTGATTTGCACTAGATGTCAAGACCACACAATACTTCTTTATGACCTTTACTTTGATCATACAATTTTAAAGCATCTTAAAATTTGGGGGGAGTTACCTCTTTGGTTGTAAGCTTCCCTTCCCTTCCCGGAACTTCCTTTCCCTTCCCTCACCTTGTTCTTGCACTTCTGAAACTCTCCTAAACTTTGAAGTTATTCAGCCCCTAATGACTGCCTTGATTACCCAGACTGGTAGGAAAGCTGTCCTTCCAACAAGCTTCGCTGCAGAGGCTATCACAGCAAGATCTTTCCTGGCTGTACTACTTACTAGAGACAAACATAAAAAATCTCAGACACTGACCTTGGAACTTGGCAGATCACTAAATCACTGAAAACTCATAATTAAAAGGTCACCCACCAGACCCAGCTGATGAACAAGAGGACCACCAAATCATGTGGCATGTGGACTCTGTGTTTTGGATGCTGCTACAGCAAAGATGGGTGAGTCAAGAAGTAAAGTGGGGCTTCAGAAGGATGGATGAAAAACACTGAAAATAGCCATGTGAGAAATTTTCTGTTATCTTTGGAAAGATGTGCAATTTCATGAATGAAATCAGAGCTTCACAGCTTTTCCAAAGTGCATGAGCTAGAGAGTCCCCAGCCTGAGAGCAAGCCAGTGCACAGATATTTGATGTGCCTAAAAGACAGTGTTGTTCCACTGAAATGAAATCTATTGGCCATAAATGCAAAGTAATACCTATAAGAGGCTTTACTGGAAGTCTGTTTATGGAGGAAGCTTGTTGAAACCTTCTACTTTTCAAAGTGCTTCAGTTTTTAGGAGTTAGCCATTCAAAGATACAAAAACAGTCCAGTATTTACCATATTTGAATGTGTCAGTATCAGAAAAGGTAATGGAGAATTCCTTGATCTAATATAGTCAGATTTTCCATATGGCTTGGCATAAAATGCTATGAAAGAATCTGAAAATCAGGAATCAAACATACTGTGAGACAGGAAACAGAGAATAAATGTCATTTTGTCATTCTGACACAAGCTGATGGTGGTGTCTCCCAAGGTTACACACATTGTGTTCCATGTTGCAAAGCTACTTAGACAAACACTGTGCTGGGTCTAAACAGCTCCCCACAAAGTAACATATCTCACAAGATCTGATCAAATAAATTTGGAAAAAATCTGAGAAAGATAAAATCTGTTAATATTCCATGTGAATAGTTTGTAAATGAAATATGCATTTTGCCTTTGAAAGTATTTTCTTTAAAACAATAAAGATTTGTCTTCAAGTGCTATATTGTTTTACATTATGTCTTTTCATTAGAAAAAAATTGTGAAATTGAAACATAGTTTGTGTAGGTGAAATGTTTTAGGTAAGCCAAATGATTCTTCTTCTGTAATTTTCCTTTGTAGACAATTTCAAAATAAAAGCCCATGCATGATAATATATAGCATGTTGGCAAAAGAACTGTGGTGGCAAGAATTGAAAAGTTTATTAAAGGAAAAATTATTAAACATATTAGAAGAAAAATAACCATGTGTTACTACAGTCAAATAAACAATATTAAGGTGCAATGAAATTTTAATAAGAATAATACTGAGACCAGTGTCGGGTCCCATTTTTACAATTAAACAGATAACAAGGAGCTAAAAATGTCTGGGTTACCTGATTTAGAAAGGTAGTTGATCCCAGTCACCCATAATAGACTAGACAGAGCTGGTGTGTCATCTGATAAGGTGTTTCTAGAGTGGCAGAGCCAAAGCAAGTAGCTCTAGTGAAACCTGCCTTAGAGAGACAGCATGACATGACTTTGAACAATGGCTGTGATTTGAGGATTTGTGTATTAGAAACCCCTGGTGCTATTTTGCAAACTGCTGGGATGGGGCAGGTCTGATGGAGGGAAAAACTGGTTTATGAAGAAGTGAGATTGGTTCACTAATGGAAAGCAAATCAGGCAATGGAAGAGGACGTTACCAGTTTGTTCAGACACTAAGATGTTTGCCCACGTGTCCCAGCATTTTGGTCCTCTTGGTCTCTGGAACCATCTCAGACCAGCTCTGCCTGCCAGTGCTTCCATCCTGATGGCTTTGATAAGTGTTAAGTGCACTCCAAAACAAAATGCAGCAGATTTAAAACACAAGATTGGTTTATTTATATATTTTACTATTGACAGCTCATTTCTTTTTTCCCTTACCTGTCTATAATTTCTCTGCAGAATTATCTGATTATATATTGTCACATCAACCTTTATATATCAAGTACAGGAAATGTCTCCCTTTGTGATCTGGTGGCTGAAAAGGCTTCATGTTAGATTCACCTGCTGAGCAAGTTCCCTTTCTAAATCTGCACAACAGCAGCTACAAAAAGGTCTTGGAACTCCTCAGCATAGGGGGCAGTTTAATTAGAGACTTGGGATTAATTATAAGTAAGAAAAAAAATTAAAATATTCCATTTAGGAAACATGAGGCCTCCCTTTGTGCTTCACAGGAGTGTTTAGAAAGGGTTCGGATTAAACACCCAAGCAAGGAGGAGTCATTGTTAGTGTTGTGCTGTCACATAAAGGGTCGCTTCCTTCATTAGTCCAGCAATAGCCCAAACTGTTACGTAACCAAAGTGCGTTCAGAGCTCGATATAAGCTTTGTGTAAGATAGTCAAGTTTGCCTGGTTCTCCATATTTTATGTCTAGTTCGGAGCAAGCTGGGGTCCTATGCATGCAGGTTGACTTATCCCACAAGTTAAAAAAAAGCAGCAATTATGGGAGATTGTTGTTCCCAGCTCTGCACAGTAGACATGGAGAATCATGTCCAGAACAGTGCAATCCATGTCCTGCATGGTGTCATCTATAGGCTGGGCAAAATAATTTAATTTCTCTCAAACGCCATACATGGCAGTTATTATTTATGGCATTTTGGTCTGTACTTCTCCACCAATCTATCAGCATTAAAGAAATGGTTTCTCATCATTATGCTGCCTTGTGACAAAAAGGATGGTGCTGAAGTGGCTGACATCACCTCTCCTTGCTCTGCAACATATGAGGTCATTTACTCATCATATTCATTCTCCTGGAAAACATACAACCAGCAGCTCCCATTACAGCCTGTTTTGGGAGTTCTTCCTAGCCAGGTTGTATTCTGAGCATGAACTGGATAAACTTAATCAATGCAAAAAAGGCTCATTGGTGTCAAACTGGCGGTTCCTAGTCCCAGATGTGTCATGCTCAGTTAGTGAATAACAGAGTGTCAAATAAAGCAATAAATCTTCTTACTTGCTGACTGCTATGCAGGGATGTCATGAGAACACACTCACATGCTCAGTAATTCTGTGTGATGAGTAGCCTGGCTGCATCCCCATAATTTCCAGAAGCCAGCAGAGAGGTGCAAACATATTGAGTTGGGATGAGCACTGGATCAGTATCCCTTTCTCAGCACCTTGAGGCCACAGCTGGAAATTTGACAGCAGTATGCCATGGAAACACTGTCAATTTTAAGCTGAATTTCAGCAAGGCTTTTCATGGTGCAGGGCAGAGCCTAGAGCAAGAATGAATTATACAGATGGGCTGTGTATTTCCTAAATAACTGACATTGTTCTCACTTCTTAGCAAACATTTGTGCTGGGGAACACTCTGGAGTGCTCTGGGAAAAGGGTGGTGACAGACAGGGCTCAGAGAGGAACTCCAGTATGGACCACACTGAGTCCCTCAACCATGTCTGGATGAAACCCACTGAAAGAAAATATGAACTCAATATGTGGAGCCTACCAATCTTTGAGGATTGTGTTGAATCCCTGGATAAGAAAGCTGAGCCTATAGGACTGTTAAAAAGGCAAAACCCACTGATTCGTGACAGACAAAAGGCTGCCAAAGAAGTCCCTGAGTAAAAGCATGACAGCAATGAGTCTTAAATCACTTAGGGACATTTCAGTGGGAGAGCAAAACCCCAACAGGTTGCTGCACATTTGGTATCACATGGAGATGACTCCCAGTTGATACTGGACTGCCTGATTCTGATTGATGTCAGTTTCTGTTATTCAAACTCCAAACTCCAAATGGTTGTGTTAGGACTCACAATTGAGAGACTTCAAAAAACTCTTACATCATGCAAGGACACAGGGCATCAGAGCCGGAACCCATCAAAAATTAGGCCCTAACTTTTTCTAGTGTAAGGTGTAGGCAGAGGTTCATGTGGATAAATCAATGTGAACATCATCAAGATTCAAAACTTGAGTTTTAATAGTTGCTGGCTTTTTAAGCCCCTTGTCGCTGTGTGTTTTGCCTGTGTCCATGCCTGTTTGTAGTAGCTGGGCTATGCCCTATATATTTCAGTGAAGAATGTCAGACTTGCCCCACATTATATTTTGCTGCTCTATTCAGTTTGAGTAAATTGTGCTGCAGATTCACCATCTCCTTTTTTTCTGTTGTCTAATCCTTGAGTCAATTTAACACTGTGTTGTACTTGAGAAAAGAAGCAATGATGGAGGCAGGGAAAAAACATAGTTTTTAAGTTCCCTGAAGCTGGTCGATACTTAATGTCTCTGAGGACCCAGAATTATCACTAGCATGAAGTGCCAGTGCCTGATAGTAAATACTAACAATTAACAAGATAAACTCAGGCTGCACAAATGTTTTGCTTTCAAATAATTACTGTAGCTTCCATTCACAAAAGCACATTGGTCATATGCCTCATTTTCAAGCTTCATCTTAAAAATTAGTCTAACAGGATGTTGGTAGATACACTTAAGCTGGAACAGAAGTGGGCATCCTGCTGGGCAGGGCTGGGCACAACTGCAGCCTCTGGCCAGCACCAGTGGGGTTGGAGGGCTTGGGCAGTCTGGTGCTCTCTTATGATGGGCCTGGTAGATTGTGGGGGGTTCTGCTGTTAAGAATAGCACAGGAAGAAGAGAGACAACAATGCAACCCTGAAAGACTTAGGTTTGTCCCTGGAAGCATTTACAACTTGGCTATCTCTCCTAACTCAAATATTTTGTCACTTTAAAGGAGGTAAAGGGGGAAAATGGAGGGAAAAAATAAGGAAATGCAGCAAAGGCTTTGATTTGTCTGCGGCATAAAAACTGGATTATAATGTCATTTGCTAACTGACAGATCATTTAGTGTCCTGGAAGAGTCTGTTTTCACACTGCTGAAGCTCTCACAGGGGAATTCTGTGTGGGCTCCTTATTGTCAGAGCTATTTTTCACCCAATTTGTTTCCAAATGATGTCTAACCTGAGGTCTTCCCACTGAGAGAGCTTTAAGCAATGATTAATGAGAAGTGTTTTGCCAGACCCACCTGGGGAATGGCCCATCTGCGAACTCAGGTAAGATGGAGCTGCCTACAAGGCACTGGCTTGTGAATGGCAGGCAGCTTCCCATGGCTTGAGGCATAGCTCGCAGCAAAGGCAAGGTGTACTCTGTTTGTGTCTCAGTGATTCATAAAAGGACTGGAGATAAATGTCACTCACTCTACCATTAACATCTAGTTTGAAGAAACAATCTCCCTCTCTGGGGACTGATCCCCTTTCTGTTCCATATTCAATTATATTATGCACTCAGCATATGTACAGCACATACCTGGGATACATTTGAAGTGGCCTGAGACCTTCAGACATGCTAAGTCTATTTAAAGTTGGCAAGTTAAAGCAGGCACAGCTTCACATGACTACCTGGCTTCAAATACTTTTCTTAATTGAGCTACAAGCTCTCGTCCCTTCCTTTCAGTGGTGGCTCTGCATGCAGCTACCCATTCACCCCTACCTACCCTATGCAGCATGGTAAAGCCGGTGGGGAAAGGGTGACTTTTAGTCTACATTCATTTTGTCAATTGGACAGTTTTGTTCTGCCAGAAAATCCAATTATCCCTGACCTCCAAAACAGAGATCTTTTCAGACTTCAGCCTCTTAGTTACATGTAGATGGGGCAACCTTATCTTTTACTTTCCTGAGAGACTTCTCTTGCGCATAACATTACTAATAGTGAACGTGAATTTCTTGGTAGCTGCCTAAAATGATCATTAAAATGCTCACATAAAAGTGAAGAAGCTCTGAAAATTTGGTTTCTCTCTGTATTTATGAGGCTGAAATCTGAACATATTTCTTACAGAATAATTTCCCTCCCCTGATTTATGTGGAAGCTCCAGGCTCAGTTATCATCTGGAAATACATTCCTATACAGTCTGTGTCATTTAAATGCAGCATCCTACTGTCCCGTCTGTCAAGACCAAAACATAATGGGTCCAACTGTCTATGAATAAAACAGATTGTTTGTAGGGAATATTTATAGCTGATAAAGAGCAAGAGTTTATATTGGCAAAAGCCGTCCTTCTTGTAAATAGCTAGAGGCTCCCAACATCCCCTGACTTTCAGCAGCGTTTATTCTGTTGACTGTGGATCAAAAACATTCCTCACTCACGGCTTGGCAAGATGAGTTTGACAACGGTTTTCTAACCAACTGTTGTGACACCAGCAGTGAATTTTGCCTGAAATTTCACCTGCAAAGCAATGCCCCACTTTCTTTAACTACTTCTCATGCCAACAACATGTTTACCATGATTTAGATGTCTATTATACGCATGAACGACTTGTCTACATAATTTCATCAAAAAAATGAACCCTCATAAGTGGCACAGATGCTGGTATGATGGTAATCAAATTAGTTTTTGGACAGGTTTATGGCCACTTGCTGTCAGTTAAGCTCTCTTTGGCTATCTTCACTCCTAATACAGTTTTGATGGTGATTAATGGCTCCATTAATATACTGTTTGTGCTGTGATAGACACCACATTATGGTCTTGTTTGCTGACCACAGCTGAGCATGTATTTTTGTAAACTCAGTTCTGAAGAAATTATTAATCATATTTAATATGTCACTGTTACGTATTGCCAGGCAGAGGTCACACAGGGAGACCTTGTCCTTCTACTTTCCTCAGCACAGATGACCTTCTGGGCTGCTAAGAGAGGCAGAAGACCCATGAAGAATGTGGTTGGATTAAATGTTCATCAAGTTTCCTCATGCTGGGAACATGCCAAGGGTCTCACTACAATGTTTTTTCTTGTCTGTAGTGCCACGCTGCTCATCCTCCTTTTCTCTCTTGCATCCTCCCAACTTAATTTCTTTGTCTTGAGATCCAGGAAGGATGGCTTGGGCTTTTCAGTGGGTTGATTTGTTGGAGCTTTTTTTTGGTGGGTCGGTTTTTCCCCTTTTCTAGATCTGATCTCTACTCATTTTAACATTCTATTCTCAATTCTTTCCCTTTTACCGGCTTTTCTGAGCCATTTACAATCAACAAGTGAGTCCGGTCAAACCATTTTTAACTCATTTTGATCTGTTTCCACCCTGACACTAACTCTGGGGGAACAGGGTAGAAACTGATATTTCATTTGGAGTATATAACACGATAAGCTGTTGGTCACAGTAGTGATGCACACGTTATACCCAGAAGGCGACTGTGAAAGATAGGAACTGCTACAGAATTTCCCATCATTCATTCCAGGACTCAGTGCAAGAGCAATGTCTGGGTGAAGTTCTGATATTAAAAAAGCTGTACCTATTTTAACCTGAGTGTCACTGTGGAACAGACGTTATCTGGAAATAGACCCTGGCATTTTGCCATTCACCCTCAGATCCCTGCATACCCAAGAAGCATGCATGTATACTCTCAAACTATTTGCTTGCAAATGAAATAGTGCACAGCTCTGGAACAAACCCACAAGCTTATTTTTTTTTTCAGTCTGTGAGGAACAGAAAGAAATCTATGACTCTGGAAAGAGACAAGTGAACTAATTAGAATATTTGCACTAATTCTTTTAAGTAATTGAAGAAATATGCGTCTATGTGTGCACGCTTTGATTGTTGATGGTTTTTTGTTTTCCTCCTGTAATTAAGCCTAGTTTCTTTCCAGGCGTATTTGATTTTTATGTTCATCTGTGCACTCGCCTAAACCCCACCCACTTGCTCCTCTGCAAATATTTATTATGCAAATGGTTTGTTTTGAATTGAGTGATCTGAGCAGCTGCCCAATTCTGCATAACTGTTCTTTAGGAAAATTGCAGACTAGCTGGGTAACATATTATTGAACTAGTTAAATAGTTATGATTGGTGTTGAATTGCTGTAAATGCTCCTTGTAGAGTTCCGTTTTCCATCAGTGATGTTTAGACTTTTTCTGCCTACAGTTACCTCAAACCATATCCCACTCTTGGGCCAGCATCTGTGATTCTCCAGCTCTTTTCCTGGAAGTAATGGCTGTGCCCACCTTCTTTAAATCCAATTAATTTTCTGGAATATCCTTTTGCAAAGTCAACCAGGGTCCCATTGGCCACTAAAATAGTTTTGAACTTATAGTGACTTTATCTCTGATAATGAAAATCTTTATTAAAATCTGTTACTAAATGTCCCTTCCTCTACAAATTCTAAATCCTGTCTGGCCCCCACGCTTCACTTCCTGATGAGTCCAGGAGAAAAAAACATGGAAAATTTGAGAACTTCTGTGCTTGGAAGAGGCGGAATTGAGGGGTGTGATGGGGCAGCTTTCACAGCACAGCCCTCTAGATGGAGCACAGGAAAGTCTCTAGATAAGGCAGTCAAGAAGAGAGAAATACTAAAGTCACGCAGATGAGATGACTAATTTCATTTGCTGATATTAAAGGTAACCTAAGAGATTGCTGAATCTCTTTTGCATGCAAACACACAGATCAGCATATGCTCAAATATGCATACACAAGCACAGACACACACTTGCTTGTGCAGGTGTGTACTTATGTATAAACATATACAATTTCTACTAGACAGCCAGCTCATGGGCTTTCTTGGACCTCTCTGTCAGCTGATTCCCCCTTCCTTTGTTCCTCCTTTTTGCTAAGGTAGTCACATACTTCCTCATTTTTTTCTAACTGCTACATAAAACAATAACTCCAGAAAATATGCCCCAGTTTGTCTGATACAGCACTGTTATTAAATCCGGGGAAATAACCAGAAGCCGAAGTTATGTCACAGGCTATTCTTCGTTATCCTGTGACATTGGTGGTTCTCCCCATTTATTACCTGCCATGCACAGACCTGTCATGAGACCTTGGCATTATTTCTTAACTTGTTTGCTAAAAAAGTGAGAGAGATCTTGTTCTTCCTTTCTGCAATGGGGTCCCCTTCTCACTTTTCATCCCTTGGCCCTAAAATAGATATTATTAGTGTATTGTAAAATCACTTCTTTTGCGTAAGAACTAACATTTTTCAGTCTATTACAGTCTCAGCTATGAAAACCAGTGTTGTTTCAGTAAAATAATACATATTGGTGTAGTGTTTGAGAGTTTAATCTAAACAAGCCATATGTGACTGAATATAACAGAAAAAAAGGATTTTAATTTTAATTAAGTGATTGAATACAACCAATATTTAACCATTTCTTAATCATTCCATTTGGGCAATATCCTGCTCATAACAAATAACAAAACCACCAAGAGTTCAGAATTCACAGTTCCTGTATGAATATGTAAATTAGCTTACATTACTTTTTTTGTGTATTTCTTGGTCACTACATCTACTTCTTCTTTCACTTTTTCAGTGGAAAGATTATGTGTGTTACATGTACATACAGTGCAGACATAGATGCACACAAATGGTCACACGTATATATACATACTTCTACTCATAAACTCCTTCATTAAAAAGTCATTAAACTCGTATTTGCTGATGACTTTTGTCACCCCCTTGTGAAAAGACTGGCTGATGGGATGAAATATTCCGGTACAACCCACTATTTAAAGAATTTTCTGATACTTAAAATTCAGCTAAAACTACACATAGATATATAACCATGTTTACAAGTAGGTATACACATCTCTTAAGAAAAAAGTCTGATTGTTTCTTGCCACACATGCATATAATATGAGACAGGGAAGAATCTGCAACTCCTTTCTACCTTGGGTGTCCAAGATGACAGTATAAAGAATCCCTGGCACTGTTATCTTTGCCAAAAGCTGGTGAAATACTTTACATGAAAGAGTTCAGGATCTGCCTGATGTCTCCACAGTTTTCTGTTTTACATACACACATAAACATACACAAGATAGCTTTGTGGAAAGGAGGCTTTTAGTGTCATTTTAGGAGGATTGGGATAAGAAACAAGAAAAGCAGTCAACAATTCACACCAGATCAGAACTAACTGCGGCTGTTTCAAGTCCTCAGAGAAAATGTGTTTCTTGCCAATGACACCAAAATCCAGTGGTCTCCCTGTGTGTGGCTGTGGTGGAAACAGGCACTGCTGGTGGTGCACACCAGCCACCCCCGTGCTGGTTTCCCTGGTGAGCTCTGCAGTCCTGCATTCTGAACCCACAAGGAGCACCTCCACCTGACGCACCACGCGCATCTGTGCGCTCACCAAAACAGACTGCCAGGTTCATGCAATAGAAGGTGGTATAGAACCATGAGATGGTTTGGTTTGACCCCTGCTCCCGGGGCCTCATATTTCACTCCGTTATTCTATTCAACCAGCTGACGGTCTGGGCTGAGCACAGGTCTTGTTTGGCTGCAGCTTAATTGCTATCCAATGTCACCGAGGATCACTTAAAATTTAAGAGACAAAAATCTTCTTGTCTAGGATACAGATTTAGCAATACATGGAGAATCCATATTACCACTGGTAGCTGTCACTTTAAAATCAGGCTTTCCTGAGCACACAAATAAAGGGCCAATAAAGACATACAGATAAAACTCACAAGATCTTTGAAGGGTGTATTTCAGTTCTGAAGGAAAGGGCTATAACAGGTGAGCATGCCATGAACTTGTCAACCAACTTCATTTAAAGCCTGGTCAATTTTTCTCTCTAAAACACCTTTTGAATGGAAAACCACTGGTTTTGATTAAACATTTGTAAAAATGTTTTCTTTTCCTAGAATATGTCCAGCTTTTAATAAAACCTTTTGCATGAACACAGACTAATTTTTAGGCCTTAAAACTCAGTTTCCCAGAGAAATCAAAATGAATTCTATGAGATTCAATAAATAAATTATTTACACTATGTTATTTTATTAAGACTGATCTGTCCTCTACCTTGAACTATGTGAACTACATGGAGTCCATTTAAAAGAAGAATAATTCAATAATCCTTTTAACATCCCATTGTCTTTGCTGTTATTCTGACACACCCTTTGATCACTCTTTTTGTAGAATGGAAGAGAGAGAAAATATTGTGGTATAACCCCATTTTTCTCCCTTCTCACATCCAGACTCCAGTGTTTGCCAGAGGCTGTTCCTGTACATTGATATCATTTTAGCCCCCAAGATGCACTATTCTGCTGTGTTATTCTCTCAGTTTACTCATGCTCATTGTGCAGGAAATCCTTCATCTGACTGAAGTTTCTAGCCGATCGGGTCAGTGTGAGATCAGCAGGCTCCACGGAACAGCAGAGCTCACTGGATTTCACAAGAGCCAGTGGGGACACATTTGCTCTGTTTGCCATTCACTGTGCTGTGACTTAACCCAGAGGAGGGGTGCAGCCTTGCTATGGACTTCAATGCAGGCTGGCAATAGCACACCTAGTACAGGGCACCAACTTGGCTTCTGCTTGAGGACGAGGCATGGCTAGTCTATGGCTATGAATGTTATGGAAAAAACAGGCCTGCAGCCCTCTTTGCTTCAGTTTTGCACATTCACAGGCTGTGGCAGGTTGTGGTTCTTCTCCGTAGCACTAAACAGATTTTCTTGTTCTGGCAGGGGGAAAGATCATTATTACAAGTCTTCAGAAGACAAGAATAATCTTCAGAGTTAAAGCACCATCATACCTACTGCTAAGGGTGTTGATATTGTTTGTCTGGACGTTTCAAACCATTTTTTCAGATTGTGTCAAAGTAAAATAGTTTTCTATGATGAAACACATTGTAAATGGATGGTGGGGCTGGGGGGGAGCTGGAAGAAAGAGGAATCAAATTACATTTGGAAACAAAAGCTTTAACTTCTGGCAACTAGACAATTAGTTTTTCTTTCTGTTGTTGGTCCTCGTGGTTTCATCTGTAATATGTAGGGTGATTGTTTGCAGCCTGGCAACAGTGTGAAGTTGTGTGGGGGAGGGAAATCTCCAGCCCTTGTTAGCTGCGATCCAAACTTCAAAGGCTTTGGGGACATTGAGCAGACAGGTTTCAGCCGCCGTTAAGGCAGACATGGGAACAAAAGGCCTCCTTCCATTGCTGTGGAGCAGAGGTGACTTTTTGGTCCATTTTTGTTGTTGTTTTAATTTTGTCAGGAGCAAGGGGGAGGAAAGCCCCTGGCACCAGGGATGATGCTTTCTGCCCATGACTGCGTGCCCTTCTCCTTTCCACGTCAGAAGCAGATATGGGCATTTATGGCCCCATAAATCACAGGCTAAACCATACATGAGCAGCTGGTACATGTGCTAATAACTATAATTATTAATCATGTCGATTTCACACCCTTCAAATTTCCGCGCGGGGCTTTCTGCCGGAGAGGCAGCCCCGGCGCCTTGAGCTGCTTATGGTATGAAAATATGATGAGCTGATGGTCTTTGATGATTGTCCTATGACAGTATTGATCTGCCTACAATTGGGTTTGTGGGGTATCGCTACCCAACAAAAGTGGCTCTCGTCGCCTCCTGGTATATATCATTGTCACACATGCCCCATTGTTATCGAGGGGAGTGAATTACTTTCAGTATTCGTCCCAGTCTTTAGCTACTAGGTCACCATTATTCTAGCCTTATGTCAGTGTGGGGACATTTACTTTGATGTTTTCTTTTGTATCTTTCTTAGGGTGAAAGCATTTGGCTATATAGAGCTGCTCAGAAAAAAAAAAAAAAAAGAAGAAGAAAAAAAGTCAGCAGTTCAGGTTGGGGTGCCTGGTGGGAGCCAGCAGGGAAATATTCCTTGCAAGCACAGCCATTTGACCTCCCTGGTCCTTGGTGTTGGCTGCCTTTGCCACTGAGAACTTCACCCCAGAAGCAGCATAAGCACTGCATCCAGCCCCAGCTAGGGCCCTGGCTGGTGACTCTTCAGCCACCAAGGAGGACAGAAAGTGAAGCAATATCCTTCCAGCCTCACTCCAATGGCAAACTCTTTCCACTGTAGGGCTTTGCCCTCACTGGTGCTTGGCTCTTCAGCAGAGGCACAGACAGTGAGATGTGGCAATGCACCAGAATCAGCTTTATGGGTGACATTGCTGGAGGACTGAAAATAGTAGAGACAGCAATAACCTCCCTCGAAGCCAAATAACCCTTTCAAGGTGGTGGGAGCACACCTCGGGCTAATCTGCTCGATAATGTGACACTGTGATGGCCAATCATCTCCCACTGGCCTGGGACAAGGGCATGGGACTCTCCCCACTTGCTCCGAAATCTGCATGGCCCCCATCAGGCAGCTTCTAAATTGCTCCTGCTGTCTTTACAGCTGCTCCGTTCCACTGACCCCCAGAAGGGCCCAGGGATTGTCAGGAAAAAATTCTATTAATCAGGCCCAAACAGACTGTTACAATTTCACAGTTTTTCTCCTATCATTTCACACATTTAATGAATTTCAGGGTCGGCTACTTTCAGAAGAGTTGCTCTCAAGGCCACTACAAAAAAAAAAATTAATTAAAATTATGTACAAAAATAAAATACTGAGGAAAACAAACATACTCACACAGGCACACAAGACTGACAGCACCAGGACAGGGAGCACTGCTTCCAAAGCATTGCTTAAACAGATCTGGAAAAGTGCTGAAGGGGAATATGGTGCAATTCAGGCAGCAGATTCCCACCTCTGGGCCGGGTCTTGTCCTGTTTTTAACAAGAGGAATTTGGATTTCACGTCAGTGTGAGCTAAATAGGTCAGGAGTCAGTTACAGATAAAACACA
Source organism: Irena cyanogastra (assembly GCA_013397155.1). Lineage (NCBI taxonomy): Eukaryota > Metazoa > Chordata > Aves > Passeriformes > Irenidae > Irena > Irena cyanogastra. The sequence goes on along the minus strand of VWZV01012806.1, from coordinate 251,393 downwards.
CAAACCTCGTTTGCTTCAGGGCTGACGCCCACTCGCAATTACCCAGGATTAAATGACAGCCCACTATGTCAAAGGGTTGCATGATCCCACAGCTGGTTCATGTAAGGTCTTTTGCTCTTTTTCCTGGGGGCATAAACACATCATGGCTGCCAGTGATCAGGGGTGCCCAGACTGGACTGCAAGCCTCACCTCCTAAACCATCACTTGCACTCCATGTGGTGGTGCTGGAGTCTGCTGGGAAGTGGTGGCTGGGAAGAAGGAAAGCAATGTGAGAGCATGTCAGGCTTCACAGGCGTGAAGGCTGAGTTTCACAGTCCTTATGTTCAGCCTTGTGTGTGCTACACAGGCCAATAACTTCCATCTTCAGGTCTCCAAAGCTACTCTAACAGTTTATCTTTACAAAGGTCATCAGAGAGGCCAAGAAAATATCTTGAGTTCTCATCCCTCTGGACTGAGGATAGAAGAAGCACCTCCCTGACTTTGACATCTTCTCTAGCCATATGAGACATAATGCCCATGACATCCTCTACATCTTCTCTTTCCATTTTCCACCTGCAATGTATTGCAGGAAAGAAGCAGCAAGAAGAAGTATAAGCGTTTAACCACAAGAATAGTAATCTAGTATAGAGAGCAGTATAAATCAGTCAAACCTCAAACAAATAAGATTATAATGGTTGGACATCCATTAGCAACTGCAGCCCTTGAACATCACAATTTCTGTGCTCTTGTGCTCCCTCCCCATGGTCTCTGCCTGCAGCTCTCCCCTTGTTGCCAGGCTTCACATGGCAGGCATACACTACTCAGTGCTCCCCAGACACTACAAGAGAAACAAGCATAGGGATGAGTGCACTGAGTCTGGGACAAGCACTGAGTGTGGGACACAATATCCCTAAGCCTTCACTGAGTGCTGCAGATTGTTGAATGTTATTTAGCAGGCAAATGGACTTGACAGCTAACCAGTGCAACATGTGCAGTGAAGTCTCAGCCTGACGTGCTTGGAAGGTATGAGCAGGCAAAGGTGCTCTGGGCCCATCTGGTGCCACTGGATCCATCTCATCAGTGAGACAGCTTGCAGGGGTATAGCTTAGGTCAAGGAACGCAGACCAGCAATGAGAAGAGACTCTTTGCTTCCCAAGGGTTACCAGAGACTAGCAGGATTTTATTTTGTGCATGTTGATCAGTGTTGAGTACCTTAGGCTCAACCCAATACCTCTGGATTTCCTTTGTGGAAGTACATGCTTTTTGAGATTTCTCATATATTTAGCAGGGCATCACTTCTGATTCTTCCTTGGAAAAAGTGGGCAAAATCCAGCCCTTCACTAAGCAGTGTCCTATCAGGGGCTGGAGTCAACAGAGTCTTAAATCCCTGCTCTGAATCAGCCACACAATCTCACACATGGATTATCGCCCAATCCATGTTCCAGCTCCTCTGTTCTTCTAGCAATCTGACCAAGACACCTGTATGGCTAATCTAACCCCTTCATGACAAGTTTGTCATGTGCTAGATCTGTGGTTTCCAATACTAATTCTGAGCTCACTTGTGTTTTTGCTTAACTGAATTATTTGCCATCTCCTAATTCTTGGCATACTGTCCTGACAATCTCTGTAAGGAGTCTTTCAAATGCAGCAGATTAATCTATAGATCCTATGCATTGCTTTGTATAGAAGAGGAAGTCTTCTCGTGGTCAGCCAGCTATCATTATCTCTTCATGCCTCTACACAGGTACTCTTTATTTTACTCCTCTGTGTGGCATCTGTCTCTATCAGAGGCTGGGTGGCCGTGACTAAACTGGCAATGATGACCAGGGTGTGGCTCAGGCACCCCCATGGTTAGCCCTGGTTCGCAGCTCACACCTGCCTCAGCAAAGCTCTGTTTGAGTTAGGCCGTGCTTACCTAGGCGTGCCTCCCTTCAGAGCACAGTGTGAAGCACAGATTGTCCCTGGAGGGTGTTGTGGACTAGGTCATGGGAAGAAGGGAGTTTAGTCCTAAGGACATGAGCTTCATCTGCCACCTGCCACCCTCCTGTGAGCTCCTGTGCCTGCTGCATGTAAACAACCTAGAGCTCAGTTTCAACCTGGGGAGTCATAGAAATTGCCCAGATGTCCAATGTCCCAGGGAAATTATTCTACCTTGGCTTTACCAGATTAGTCTTTTTTCCTCTCATCTAGGCTACCTTCTTATGGCAAATGGATGGCAATATGGATACTCCCCACAGCAGCAATCCCAACCCACCCCCATCTCCTGATTCTCACCAGCTGGACAGAACAAAGGACCCTCTGGAAATCCCCTGGCAGACAAGGAACAAAAGAGGCCCTGGTGATGAGCAGAGAGCACAACCCAAATACCTGCACAGCTCAAGTTACTGAAGATCAGAATCTCCCCTGAGATTCCCCTGATTCTCCTGTGAGTAGTGCACATCCTACTCAGACTGATAGACATCCTTCTTAAAATTCCTGTTGCAGGTCAAGGTGCTGGAGGTCTTTTCTTTGTGTTTCTTTCCAAGTTGCATCACCACGTTCAGCCCAGTACCCCTATCCCTGCCCTCCCAAGGTGCTTCCATTAAGAATATCCCAAATATCCTCTGTGCCCAAGACCAACACTTGCTGATTACTAGTTGTCCCATTACAGGCATTTCTTAGAAAGATGCTCAGCATCCTTGACTAAACTACTTCTGAGATGTGACATTGCGGGAAGGAAGAGTTTAACTAAGTTTACAACAGCCTGAAGTTGATAGGCATCCTGGTCCCTGTCCATTTAGGCAGTACAGAAAGCCAGAGCTCTCTGTGGGGCTAGGCAATGGTTCTGAGAGTGTCTAAAATTAGACGCAGTACATTTGGGCACTATTGGACATTTATCCAAGGTACAGTGAATCCCCACTTCCTGAACATAACTGTATTGCCAATGTCTATGGTTAAAATGCCCCACAGTTGGTTTCTTGAATAGAAAAGGCATCTATACATTGTCCTTTCATGGATGACAGTACTCCTGGAATGTGTTTAAGATTTGCCTAGTGGTCTTTGTCTCACAGTCTGCAGTCTGCCTCACACTACCCCAGATTTCCGGTGCTGATGTCTCTGGGCTACCACATACAGCAAAGTGGGGATTCAGATTTTTCTGGCAGAAAACTGCAAGTACTGCATTTGCACCAGTGGTCACCCCGGTGCCTTTACCTGACAGCTTCCCTTCCAGACTGAGGGATCAAAGTGAGTTCATTTGCTGTATTTCTGCCAAAACTTCTTGGTGCTGTGTTATGGAGGATTGGACTAATGGTGAGGCGCCGGTGTTTAATGCGTTACACAGATCAGACTAAATTTTTTAATCAGAAATCTACTTATTTGGGTTTGCTGTTGTTATTGTCTTTTGTTTTGTTTTGCTTTGCTTGGTTTTTGGTTGTGTTTTTATTTTGAGAAATCGAACAACCCATTGTCTGGAAAAGAAAATTATTGCATGTGGTTTTGGTCTGTGTATGAAAGGGAAGTTTCTGAGTTGCAACTACATTGTTTCAGGACTTGCAGTTCTTGGCTATCAGTCCTTTCCTATTCCCACACTGCTTGTTTGCTTTCTGTCTCTCTCCTCCATCCTCCTATTTTTTCTAATATATGTGGTGCTGCAAAGAGAAAAAAACAAAAGAAAAGGAAGATGGAAAAGAGATAATAGGGAGAGAAATAAAGCCAAGATTTTTAAATGCAATCTTTGTCAGGCTTTCGCTCTACACTTTCAAGGAGGTGAAATCTCCTGACTTTAGAAACCCGGTCTCTTCTTTCATGAGCTTTGAGGGGGTGGATCAAGATGCTTGTGCAGGAGAAGGGTGCTTCACTGCCACTCTCCATCTCCACAGTGACTAACTGCTCCGGTTCCTCAATAGCCCTCATCTGTGCACTATCCCGACAGTGACAGTCACAGCAGCCATATCGCTCCCCCCTCACTTCTGCCCTCCTGAATCTACTTTTTCACTTTCACCACACAAATAAACAGAGAGGGCAATTAGACAGCAGTCACTCTCTACTTTTGGAGGTTTTCCACCCTCCCCCTTACTTGCCTGGGAGCGGGGTTTCAGAAATGCTTGCGAGGGAGGTGAGGCTCACAAACCGGGGCTGTCGTTTTTATTTGCCCACCGCTTCCGTGGGGTAGGAAACAACAAAACGCCGGGAGAAGGAGCCGGCCGGGTGAATGGGTTTCCTGGAGGCTGGCTGGCCCCAGGGTGCAGTAGGTGTATAAAATGCCATTCAAGCGATTCAGGCCAAGAGGGTGCGGCGGACGGGCAAGGCTGCTCCCTTTGAAGATGCTTCTGTCGGGCTGGAAATACAGGAGAAAAGCACAGCTTCTTTCAGCTGTCCCCTTTTGTGTGCTTTCCCATACGAAACTATGTTGCCACCGCTGCTCTGCACTTTGTTATTATGACAGGAAAAAATGAATTTCTAATGAGGTATCTGTGCCAGCTGCAAGCACCTTGTGGATCTCCGTGGCCCAGGAGCTTTGTCAGCCGCCCCTTGCTAAATGTGAACCAGCCTGGGGGAGGACAAGACTGTCAAAGCACAGCCCCTGTGAAAAACCCTTTTCTGTACAAATCTGAACAAACGGAAACACCCTGGTTTCCCTAATAAGCTATGCTGTGACATGTCCTCGTTTCACAGTGATCGACTCCAGGGACAGAAAGGGCTCCAGGAGGCTTTAACAATGTGCAGGGAGCCCTGATTTTTAAAGGCAAGGAATGGTACATGTAAAATTGATTAATACCCTCTGATTCCCAGAAGGCTTTTCATATGCAATGCAGAAAATGTTTTGCTCAGCCCCTAAAATGCAGCTGCATTTCCCAAAGCCTGTGTCAGCTCTCAGGAAAGCCGCAGGAGCACAACCACTTTGGAAAACTCTGAAGAGAGGTACCACATCCACCATCTGCTTTGAGCTGCTGGGCAGGCTGAGGGAGCTTGTGGCTGTTGCCAAAGAGGATTTCAGCAGCCAGTTCAGAGACTGAAGTTTTAGAAGCTGTTCAGATGTTAGCTCTGGCTATTTTTGTATTTGCTTTCTTGTGGGCTGTCCCACACGAGCGGCTCCCCTGTCCCAGTGGACAGGGCTCTTCAGTGGCTCTTCAGTGTTCCTTGGGCAGTGCAGGGCCACTGAGGCCAGCAGTGCTCTCTCCAGCAGTGGTAGGGCGTGTGAGCTTGGCTGGGGATCTCCATTTCCCCGCACGTTCAGCCAGTGATGTAGTGAGCGATTCATTGCAGGGAGGGGAAACTGAGGAGTTTTGTGGAAGACCTAAGGGTGAGTTTGATCCAGGTCTTCAAAAGAGACCACTGTGTTTCCCTCCAATGATAAGACTCTCTTGAAATACAGCTTTTCTGTCTTTGTCCAGCCAAAGGCGCTGCATCTTGCGTTGATTAATCAGCAGTGGCCTTGGGCATTTGCATGGTGAGTACCAACACTGTACCTGACCTCCTAAGGGCTTCCTTATGCTGATAAACTAAGCTCAAAGTCCAACTTGCCTAGGTCATCAAATGGTCTTCAGTACCTCCACTGCCTTAAACAAACCTCAAGAATTTTACCAGTTCTGATAGTGACTACTGACATCCTCTCCTTCTGCTCATGTTGATGGACAGAAATGAACGACTGAGTGAGTGAGTGAGTGACTGGGTGTAATGCCTCTGCAGGTGGTGGTGACATTGATGGAGTATGATGGATGAGGGTGACAAGGCCCCACCCCACCCACTTGCTCATGTGCATGACAGAAGGTCCTGCAAGCCAGCCCCTGATCTCTGAACAATGCCCCCAAGTACGTATTTGGAAGTGTAAAAACAATGGGTTTGGCTCCAGCAGTGATGGTGATACAAGTTTGGAACCATTTAATGAGTTGCTAATGTGAAAATAATTTTCTTTTCTGACTGCAGAATGGAAGGAGTAAAGACAGATGGCTCCAAATGCAGGGAAATGCAGCCATAGAATTGGTAATGGCTCTGCCAAGACTTGAAAGGCAGCTCATCAGGAAAAGAGGATGTTTCTGCCGCTGTCAGAAGTTGACAGAAACCCTCTGACTTTTTCCCTTCTCCCCTCTCTGGTTAGGGCATTCCTGCCATTCTTCACCAGACATCATCATGCTGGTGATTGCAATTGCAAAAGCTAAGCTGCTGTTTCAAGTTGAAATGCATCCTGTAGAGGGAGGGGAAGATGTTCCTGGCACATGCCGAAGAACACAACTGATTGCTAATCCAGATACAGGGGGAAGTATTTGGTGATTGATCATTGGATCTCAAATGACAAACGAAAAAAATTACAGCTCTTGGGGGACCACAGGAATAGCAAAAATGTCTGCAAGGAATGTCTGTGTATTGAATAGGTTTTTTTTTGTTTAAGATGCAGATTGGAGTTAGGAAGAGACATTTGACATTTAAATGGGAGCTGTCAGTTCTGTCACGTTGTCTAAGCTCTCTCACACAAACAAAAACCACCAAAAAAGTTCCCAGAGAAAAAGAAATCTCATATTTTTATAAATAAACACCACTGAAACTGTCATTCAGGGAAGAAAAGTCAATGTAATTTAGTGTTAAAGGTGACAGTAAAAGGCTGACACATTCTTGGGGAGCAGTGAGTTGTGTATCCAGATTCATCTGCAATAACAAATCTGGTAACATCTGATTTCCATGAGATTCCAGATCCTTGCCAGCTAGGAATGAGCAGAACCACACGACAAGTAATTTTTAGTGCCAATGTCCCTTTCAGGAGAGCTTCTTTTGGGCTGTCATTCCTCTTAAAATCCAAGGGCTGGATTTCAAAAGTAATGAAAAGTTTCCAGTTCCCAGTCCGACCTGACGCAAGCAAAATGTGAAGTTGTCTTCATTTTCAGAGATGAAGTGCTTAATGTTTTCTGAAACCCAGGTGTCAAGGTAAAATTGAGGTATCCAGAACAACTGAAGGACTGGCAAACCCTACCAATGCCAAGGACTAAAGAAACAAGCTCTGAAACTCCACTTGGAAGTATAGGAGCATTAACGGTTTGCCATGTACCTTCGAAACCTCCGAGCTTTATTCTCTCACTCTTACTTACCCAAGCTCCCAGAGGAGAGATGACAGGTCCTTTCTGCAGGGATGGGACAGTGGTACCTTCACTGTCTCCAGCCACACTGAAGCCCACTCAAACCCAAAAGCACAGTAGTCACACTCTCCCTGAGCATGAATATGTGTCAATGTCTACTGAACTACATAGGATATATTTCTTTTGAAAATATCTAAGAGTATTCCTACAGTTCTGTTATTATTATACAATTAATGAGTGTATGATTTATCATTACAGATCTTCCTTATCAGAGCTTCTTTCTTCTCAGATGAGGAGGACATGAGTAAACAGAGACAGGCCTGCCTGCACCTCTGCTTTTGGACACCCTGGTCAGGATCTATAAGATGCTTTAGCTGAAAAGAAGATTGATATTTGTTCAATATCTTCAGAGGCCATTCATATTATAGTCCCTCTGCAGAGATGGGTCGTTGCCCATGGAAAAGCCCAAGTCCTGGGCTGGGAGATGAAGAGGTCAGATAGGAGAGACAGCTTCTGTCTATCTGAAACTGAAATCACATCAGTCAGCATCCGAAAAGAGAAAGAGCAGACCTGGTTAGGCAATGCTGAAAACAGAACAGGAGGAGCCTGTGCTCTGTGGCCAGCACTGGCAGTGATGGGGCCCACTCTGCAGATGTGACTTCCTTAGAACAAGCCACAAGCAAGCGTGGCTCGCTGATACATTCATCTTATTTTAAGCAGCAATTATATTTAATTCTGTGACCATCTTCTATTCCATTTCTGACTTACTTTAGGCAAGGTCCCTGATCCTCTTTGCCCACCCACCAGGCTGATTACCTAGCCAGGTTTGATTCCTGCACAAAACCTAAACCACAGCCACGTCATCCCTCCAAGCTATGGCACAGCACTGAGTGCTGCAGCTGGCAGCAGTGCTGGTGGCAGTGCTCTTAGCAGAGGCTTAGCTGCAAATCCCTGTCTTTTCAAGCATGCTTATTATAAACAATTAGAGAGGTGTAGGATAATCCTGTAAGGCTAGATCGTGGCCAGGCCTGGTCTGAGAGCACGACACATAAGAGCAAGAGAAGGGTCTGCTTTGCTCCTTCTCTGAATGCCTCCTGTCTGCAGCCCCTGGACTCTGGAGAGCAGTTTAAGACTTTCTCTGCAAAGCTCCTGGGGAAAAACATTCCTACCCCATTCCTTCCTACCCACTTTGCCAGTAAAACTTTTACAGCTGTAAAATTCTGCAGGGAAATAGTCAGTACTTTGCAGAGCAGCATCCCTATTAAAGATCTCTGTGGAGACAGCCACCAGTGATTTGATCCATTGCATGACTAGTTTTCACTCACTCGTTCGTGTCGGAACAAAATGAAGTGCTGTGAATGTAAGGCAGGCAAGTCATGGAAATGCTCCTCATGAATGCAAATATTCCTTCAGCTGGGGAAAGGGTGTAGCATCACCAGATAGATGTGTGGAATAGGCACTGACCAGCAGCCCCCTGTCTTATTAATGGATGAGAGGCCTGCTCCTGGGGAGCTCGCCTGGCGGAGCTGGTCTCCAGAGAGCCAACGTCTACAAAGCGCTAACATCTGGTGCCCATTATTTCACCAGCTCTGTTGTGATTAGTCCATATGATAAGTCTGGCCAATTGCTACTGGTAAGGGATTGCTCCACTCCCTCCACCAGCCTCCTTGAGCTGTCACTTCTGGTTGGTGGCCCCTGCTAATTTGCCACTGCAATTTCCAATATTTGCTCAAATCCCATAAGGAAATCTCCCTGCCTTTCAGACAGAAGGGTAGCACTGATAATGAAAAGGGAAGGTTTATCAATTAACTCAAACTGCTCTATTGAATCAGGCTCAAATCCCCTCCTATTTCAATTATGTGAGACTCAAAAAATGTGCTGGAAAAACTTTTGCTCAGGCAAGCGTTTCATGAAGGAGCTGGTGGGATTTACACAGGCTTTAACAAGTTAGAGAAGAGGTTAAAAAAAGAACTCCTCCTGCTTCCCAATGGCTTTTTCAGTCATTGTGATAGCTGCATTGTGCCCACCTGACAGAAAGTCTGCTTCTCAGAGGTGTATGAGTGGGAATTGGGGCCTTCCAACAGAGGCTTCCCCATAATTTTTCTATTCCTTTCTCTTTTGTTCCTTTGCTTGTTCATTTCCTCATTTGTCCTTTCCTTCTTCCCTTCTTTCTTTTGTTTTCCAAGTGCTACCTGCCACACTAAAACACTTGTACTATAGGAAATTTCCATTACACACATTTCATGTTAGTGGAGGTAGACTAAAATGAGTAAGTCACTAGGGAACAGAATGGGAATTGCTGGTTTACACAGATTTCTGCCCAAATATGTGAAATTGTTCAATAAATGAATCAGACGTCTTTGCATGTTATGAAGGTTCCTTGAGAAGATGTGAAAGAAAAACCTAACACAAACGGGCCTAAATAACTCACAACCATACAAGGATCAAATTTTAAATTTTTTTAATGGGCGTGTAGTATTCGTTGGATTTAATAATTCTTATTCTTTCCCACTTTTTATTTATTTCTTTTCTATAATTTTTATATTCAGGAATTTTCTTGCAAGGACAGAGTTCCACAAGGTGAGCTCCAGAAGTGAATTCAGCAAAAGTGTTAGCTCCAGGCAGTGCCTCATGTTTGTAGTTTTATTACACATGTAATACGCTTCACTCCTGAAATGTTCAGTTCAGTGCATGTGTTTACCATCTTTAAGTTCCCATCTTTAAGTTCCATCATAAACTCATGCCTTTCAACAGTGGGTGATGTTTAATCATAATTCAGATGTCAAACGAGACAACACTCCCTGCTTTTGTGCAGATGGCAGCACTCCATTTTTCTTCTGCTGAAGTCCTTGCAGTGCTGAGGGGATAAGCACCACTCAACTGCAAGGGAAAGAAGTTAATGTGCTTCCCAAATGAGTCACAAAAGCAGAGGCCACGAATTCCCTAAGATTTGCGCTGTCTTCCTGGACACTTTGAACATATGATTTGAGCTGGGCTAGTCACTTCTTGCTGACTAAGATGTGACATCCTGTGCTCTGACATCAATGGTCGTGACAAACATGGCATTTCGTTCTGATAGTGCTCTGAGGAGGCAAGGATAGTCCTGTTTAGTAGGTGTAGAAACGAGGTACAGAATAGTTAAGTGAAATGGCCAACATCAAGAGGAGAGTCACTGCTTGTAGTACAGCCTCACATTTCTCACTCTCTAAGCATTACAGTATCTCCATTTTGTGTCAAAATGTATAGCTTGTCTGAGTGAACACAGCACACACATGTGCATGGATGTACACAGCTCTGTGTATCACGCCCATACACCGAATTCTTGTGATGTTCAGAGATCAGTGAGACTAAAAGAGAGGCTTAACCACAGAGGGTGCCATGTTCCAGATAATGATTCCCAGCAAAACCTCTATGAGCCATCTTGCAGGGATAGCAGGTCTCTTTCCCTTGCTCCTGATGACACTCAGTGTGAGACAGAGCAATCTTGAGCAAAATACAAAAGGATGGGCTCAGAATCCCTCGTTAAACCTCTTGTTTCTCATATTTGTCATGCTCAAAATTCTGTATAGATTAGAATGCTGGTCTGCGGATGCAAAACTGTAGAAGAAGCCTAAATATAGTTTCATAAATTTAATACATATTTAGCTGTCCTTCCTTTACAAGCAGGACACTTTGCTTTCTTATGTCAGTGCTACAGCAGCTCCTCATGAAAGATCTGGTGAAGGCCTTAGAGAGCTAACAAGTGTTGGCCACCTGCCTCACTTTGCTGAAGGGTTTGGTCTCTAATGTTTATAAATTCTCTCGTCAGACTTTACAACATACCCAAACATTTTTATCTTCCTTTGGAAGAGGGCTAAGTATGTGAACCTCAGGGACACACACACAGATAGTGAAAAGATATAGTTGGTTTGGGGAAGAATAAATGAAGGATACAGTGGAAGGAGTTACCAGAAAATGCAGAAATGTTTTGCATTTGTCTTACTCAGGGTATAAGAAACTGGAGACCCGTATTTGCTAGGAAAGTCACTCCAAAGTGTAGAAGAGACCCTCTGGCCCCAGAAGATGGGCTATGGCCTCAGGTTTGTCTGAGTCTTCAGCCGGCCCTGGAGCTGGCCCATATCACAGGACTCAGCTGATTGCTTTGCACAGTCATATTAGTATGTAAAACACTAACAGTAATTCATATTTACATAACACCTGAGAAGCTGAGAAAGTTACTTTTTTCCTACAAAGGACCAACCGTAAAATTGTAATATGCTAAGGTGATGTCGTTTGAATTTTTTGTTTGCCTTCTTGGTTACAGAAGTGGTCCTTTCTGGTATTGCTAATGATCCTTTTTGCTTTTTCAGAAATGTTCCTTGCCAGCTTACAGAAAAGTGTTCAGGTCCCTTTAAGAAGTCAGGAACAGAGGCCTACAAAGGGTCCCTCTCACCATTTTACTAGAGTTTGGGCAGCTCTTACCTACTCTGAGCTCAGCTGCACCAGGCTAATTTCCGTAAGCATCATGTGGTGTTACAGAAACCACATTTTGCCAAGCTGTCAACTGTACAGCCTTCTCTTTGCTAAACAGACTCCCATTAAAACTGTCTGCACAATTTGTCAGTTAAATGAGGTACAAGAGGGACGCTCTATTTGCCCCTAATTAGCTGTGCAGACTACCTTTGTCTGTTTGATTAAGTATTCACATTATCAATTTTGTTTAATCTGATTCATTTCACACACCTCCCCAGGGACTCAGCCCATACGGTTAACTAATCTCTGATATCATCTCTCATATCAGCCCGCAGTAGTCTCCCACGGCATGCTCTACCCGCACACTCGCTGCTCACCAAAATCTTTGCTGGGAAAGATTCTTCCTAACCCATCAAACCAACGCTGTCTCCCTGGAGCTGAGGGCTCCTACCTTTAAGGGAAAATGGGAAAAGCCAATATTGTGCTTGCTATGTTTCCTGGGGTCCTCTGCAATGACTTTTTTAATCCCAGAAGCTTTTCAGCTGCAGCCAGCTGACTCCAGCAGGGTGGGATAAGTGTCCTGCACCGGCACACCCCTTCCCACTCCTCACAAGTGCCTGTGGTGCAAGCTGCTCCACTCTTCAGCAGGTCCAGGGTTTTGACAGGAGGCATCACCAGTGTCCCTATCACACTGTGAAATAATACATGATAATGGGGGATGGACTTCAATCAGGAGGACCTGCCCAGTCCAACGTTGTTTAAGAGAGAAAAAGAACCACAGGTATTCAATGATCCCTTTGCAAGCTTCCAGATGTCCAACTAACTGCACCTTTGAGAGAACACAACCCATTTTAAGAGACAAAAAGCTTCTCCTGAGAAAAAAATAGACCAAAAAGATGCTCTCAAAGCCACTTTTGTGGTTTTGCTCAAAGCATGGTCACAAATAGCTGGGGAGAAGAGAACAGACCTGAGCAGAGACCAGACAATGGCTAGCAATGAAGAAGTATTGCCTCATCTTCACTGGATGGGATATTTCAGCACAAAATTTGATGCCAATCTGAACAGAAACTGAGTGCATTCCCACGCACACACCTACTGCACACACACATACACTTGCATGCGCATTAGCATGAATGCCAATGAAAATACTTCCAGTAAAATTTTTAAACATTCTAAATTTGAGATATTGTTACACTGGCTTCTGTTAAAAATTTTCTTAGAGATGTTAGTCTAACTCTTGCCACTTCTGATAAAAATGAAGCTTTCATAATTTTGCAGTGACAAGTTTTAGGTGAATAAAAATCAAACTTTTCAATTAGCCAATGTACAAACCTTGCCCCACATATTTTTAGGGTATTTCAGTGTGAAATAGTTTGGCTCCTAATACTTTTCATAACTGCAATTTTCCATTTCTCTGTTTTAAAGGAAGAGTGGGATGCAACTTGCATTTCAGCAGGTCAACTACCCCAAATTCCTTTCCTTGTGCTGCTAATATTGCGTGCCTGACAAGAGTAAAAGAAGCGAGGGGATGTATGCAACAATCAGTGCAACCCTTCTTTGCGTCGGGTTTTCTCATGGCAGGATATGGAAAAGACCTTTCCAAACTCTGATCTGGCTTCTGCCCTGGAGTAAACACTGTCAGACAGAATACAGGTTGACCAACACTGCTGTTGCTGTTACTCTGCCCAGAACACCCAAGGCTCCATGTACTGACACTGGCATTAGAAAATAATTTAAAATGCTAGATTGCAATATGAAAATCTACAGAATAGTGTAGATTGGAAAAGCCACGTGCCACTATATTTCACTGAATTTTGTTGGTATAATTCAAATAAGTTTATTTTACAAATCCTTTGCTGACCCTGGAAGAGTGGTTTATAGCTGAAAAACTCCTCAAAATGCTTTGCCAAAAATTTTTCCCTTTATTGCTCAAATTGTTATTTTCAAGAGAACAAACTGGTTTATGGTTAATGCAAAAATTTAACACCAAGATCCAGCCTTGTGGATTATTTGACTGCTCTCCCCTGCATTAAACTTCAGTGAACAGATGCAACTCAGGGGACTCAAAACCAACAAGGAATATGTGACTTTTGGCGCTAATAAAATGACACGTAACTTTTTTTTTTTTTAATTTGGAAAGAAAAAAGGCTTATAAAATACTTTGGCTTCGTTATTCCTATTTCTACAGATCTTCAAAGAAACAAAACAAGTTTTGAACAGTAACTGAAGAGAAAAAATGGCATGAAATGTCAATTAAATACAAAATTGAGAAATCATTCATATTTGGGACACTATTTCAGTATACATTTGAATTTAAATGCAGGCAAAAATTCTGTCCTGAACTACAATGATAATGAGCAAGTATTTAGCTGAGTGCATAAACAGGCCCAAAGGCAGGAAGCTGAAGAAATTACATGGTGAAGGAGTAATAGTTAATATTTTAATTAGTCCCCAGCATCTACAACAATAAATTGAGGAAGTAACAATTTCTTCAAGGATTCTTTTAGCATTTCCCCATACTCTGTTCTGTGATGTCAGTATCAATACTTATGCTCATTGGCATTGCCATAATTTTTGTACCAATCTGATGAGCCACTCTGCATAGACAGAGCTTTAATTAAAAGTGGCATTGAGTATGAGAGAGCATAGTTTCACTCCCAGTTGTACCAGTCTGCTCGGGAATTACAACCAGTTAGGAATGACTGACTGGACTGGAAAGTTCAAGGAATCTGAGCACCAAGGAAGAAACACCAGAAGTATTTTCACAAGAGGAAAGAAAATGTATATTCCTAGACTGGTGGAAAATTGAGGTTGAAAAGTAAGAAGTTTTAGATCCATGAAAATGGAAATGAAGAAAACTGATGTTTCATTCTCTTAACTATGACCTGTGCATACATCTGGTGCAAGACTTTCAGGTTCCTGAAGAATTAACAGTAGCATAAGAATCATAGGAATTACTATTAACAGTAGCATAAGAATTTTCACCATCATTATTCAGTAATAATGGTAACTACAGAGTAGTACTGAGGAGCCTGAATCATGGTCCACGAATCTTTGGCATCAACACCTTAGAAATACAGGGCTGCAGGAGAATCAATGCATCAAGGGGAATACATCTCCTGCTTAGAGTCTCCTAACTCATTGTCACATCAAGTGACACCTTGGCCTAATGAAGATGAGTATCAATATTGGGCTTTACTATGGCATTATTTTGAGTTCTGTCTTTTAGCAACTCACTGAAACAAATGTTTGCTTTAGAATTAATTGAAAGCATAAGAACTTGGTTTATTCCAGTCAAATACTTGGATAATAATAATGTCTGTATTTGGAAAATTACTGCAAAGCAGAAGTTCTGAAAAGCACTTATATCACTTACATCCTAATCCATAATTTACTGTCTGGGTGGACACTGCAAGCTAGAGTGCTACTTTTCTTTCTCAGTGCTCTTAAACTCTGTTGTTGGGCTCTGTGTTTGCTGAGGATGGTTTGCCTGCAGGACTTTTACCCATAAAAATATTTACAGAATAAGGCTGATGAGTTTCTAAACTTCCTTCAAGTTCCTATTCTACTGTTGCTCTCAGCTGTACAGATGAAAGCAGGGCAAAGTGCAATAAATCTGTGGACAGGAGGTTATCTGTTCATTACATTATGGGTCTGGACATACACATCAGAATGCAGTGAAGAAAGACATGTAAAATTTAAATCTCAGAGCTTCATTAGCCAGCATCCTATAACTGAACTGATGAAAACAGAGGGTAACACATCTGCACATAATGGGACATATTCCTTAGGTTTAACAATATCAGCTTTTGTTTGCTGTATACAGTGCAAAACTTGGATGAACATGTGTGAGCTGGTTAGAATAGAACTGCACCAATAACATCAGCATCCTCATTTTTGTAACTGGTGTCATGACTAAAAATGACAAGCAGCTGGCATTTCTGGTTCACACCTCCTCTGCAAAGTGCCATTCTTCAGGACGTCTGGTGCTACATCCTTTAGGCTCTTCTAAGCATATTTTGTCTTGTTGAGAAAAAATCTTACATTTTTCGGTGGAAACATGATACTCATCTGCTATTCTGGAAATATCTATAGGCTCTAGCTGGCAAATGCATTATATTGAGACTGATGGATTTTGAAGAGCTAAACTAGCACTATTCTGTGTTCTAGAGTACAGATTTTCACTCCAGTGTTTATTAGTATATTGAAAATTCAATATATTGAATGTATGTGAAGCATTATTGCTTCACAAAGTTCCCCAAATGCGTCAAGTTCAAGGTGTAAGCACCAATACAAGTTATGACATCAAGTCTGAGGCAAAACATGAAAATGGAGTATTTTGACCCATTGATGACTTTCCAGGGGTTTGGGGACAAATTTTAGGGAGGGCAAGAAGTACTAGATGTGGTTTCCTGGGAAATTCATGAGTTGCTAAGTTGCTTTATTTCCAAGAAACAGTGGTAACTCTGGGGGAATGCAGTCGTGGTTACTTAGCACAGCCAGAGCCTTTCACTGGCATGTCGCCGTCTCCAAAGCTTTGCCAAAAGTCTGAAGGATCCAGTGATGACCACCAGTTACTGACAGGCCTTGGCAAGTTCCCCTAATTAACTTGAGAGCCCTTGCAGAGCTTCTGTGCCTCATAATAAGTCCAGTCACCATTTAAAACCATGTTGTGAAGCATATCTCCTCAGTCCCCAAAGGGGTTCCCCTTAATGTCCTCAGCCCCACCAAGATCTTCAGCTGGAGAAACTCTGGCAGAAGGCAAATGCTGCAAGGAATTTTTAATCCTCAGAGGCACTCTTGCAGGGATCTGAGGCAAATCTGGTCAGGTTAACAAGGTTTGTGAAGGCCCCATGAGTAGCTTGGGAAAAATTTTAAAAAAAGGAAAAATACAAACTTTGGGTCCAGTTGTAGCAAGCAGGAGCCCAAGATATGCTAATTAACACAGCTGCCATCAAGGATGTAATCTAATTTACATACTTGGTAGTGCATAAATGCTTCCATATGGCACAGTACCAGCATTTTTCCTTGACAACTTTATCAAAAAGCTAATGGAATTTGCATGCAAAAGAAAACTTTTTCCAGCTTGACTGAAAAATAGTAAAAATAGTGAGAGAAATGCAGAGGGAAAAGATGATGTTAAGCAAGTTAGATATTAGCAAGCTAAGAAACTATGTTTTAAATATTTTCTAGTGAAGCAGTAGGAAAACTCAGAAATGCTCTACAATGTTCCCCAATTAACTTGTTTCCTCATCTTCTTGTCCCAGCTAAATCCATGAAATGGCCTTATGCTTGTTCATCCTGTACATCCACCACTGCCAACTTGAGGCAGATGCTCAAATGCTCAGGTGCCCAAAATGAGCCAGATGCTCAGATGCTGTACTACTGGACTTCCTGATGCGTGTAAGCCCACAAATCCATCCCTGCCTTCAGAGTCCTGGACTAGCACATGATTCACTGTGTGTGGCAGCAGAGCTCCCCATGGTGCACGAGAGCATTGCAGACTGCCTCAACAGTCGTGTCATCTTCCTGGTGCAGGCCATCTCTCTTCATCAAACTGGTGACTTCCCAAACTCTGTGCATACCTCGCACTCAGCTAGGGGAACCAGCTTTATTGACCATGGCAGCTGGCTGTTGAAGATGCCTCAGTGATGGGCCACACAACACACCACACTGCTCTGAAGTGGCTCCATGTTTTTTGGCTAAATTGGACCCCTGGGTTGGAAGTGTTTGATCAGTCACTGAGGCCACTGAAGAGGCCACTGTGTTATCTGTGGGCATCAGAGGTCTTAGCCAAAGTCAACAAAGTGGTTTAAGAGTGAAGATACTGATTCAGGGGAGCAGTTTTCCCTAAGCACGAATGCCTTTCACACTGAAGCAGAAAGTGGTGGTTTGGGAAGATGTAAACTCACACGACCATATGCATTCTTCAGCCTTTCAGGGAAATTAGAAAACATTAGTGGTGTGTTCTGAAAACATCTACAATGCAAATTCTGCCCCTATGAGCTTTCCCAAAAGGGAATATCTTCTGTTAGGAAGATGCTGGACTCTCTGGGATTTTCAACAACCTTTTCTTTTGGAGATCTTTGCCTGAAGCAGAGCTGCCTGAGAAATGGCTACTCAGCTTGCAGTATAAGGCCCTTCACTATGGCCCTAAAAATAGAAACTCAAGATATTGGGCATGTTTGTCATTAAGTTACTCATAGTCTATCTGTAAGTGATCAAGGATATGACCTTCACACTCATATGCCCAGTACATGCACAAACACAGTAACATATCTGAGCAAACCAAAGTCAGGACTAAATGACCTAGCAAGTACTAGTGTAAGTTGAGCTGAGTTTAAATGTATCCTTATAAGGAGCCATACAACTGCTCTTAGCCAGATTCTAGAATTTTTCCCAACTGAAATGTCATAAGAATATTCACACATGCTTAATCTTAGATATTTGTGTTGTCTTACTCAGACTTTGTGCTTGAACACATTGCTGGATGCAAGCCAGGGCACAAGGCCCCTACTGAGGATCAAGCTTGGTCTAGTCATCACTCTCCTTTTGCACTCATTCTGATCTGTCATGGAACAGACCCTTCCATAATCCTCACAGGGCACCTGAGTTAAAACCACACTGCATTCTGCAGGTAGCCTTGCCTCGTCTATGTTCCCTTTTTCATTTTTCCCAGAAAAATCTTTGTAGCCAAAGGAGAACAGAAACAGACTTACTCATATATGAAAAATCAAAATAAAAATCTAGTCTTGGAAGTCAAGGAAAATGAAAAATTTCTTTATCATTATAGATTCTAAGCAGCAGGACCATGATTGGAGACTTTCTTTTCAGCTTTCCTTGTAGACTCCACCTTCAATAGTCTTTAAAAAATCTCTTTTGTTGAAATAGTTGAAATTTAATTTCAAATATGATTCCAATTAAGCAAATTTTTTGTGGATCAAAATGTTCATTGGAAATCAATATTTGCACTTTCAACTATTTAATAATTTAGTACTTTTTACTTTTAACATCAGTTCAATGACAAAAATATGGAAGCTGAAGCAAAGCAACCCTGAATTTTTAGGAAATTTCACTTCAGATGGATCATTCTGATGTTTTCCAAAGCAGTCATAATTTCTCTTTTGCAGGACTTAAATTCTTGTTTTATCTTTTTCTCACAGAAGATAGATACATTTAGGATATTTTGGAATTCTACAATATTATACTTATTCTACAATCTATACTTTGCGAAAAGGAAATTCTGGAAATGGGCTTTGTTTAAAAATCTTCTAGCAGGTCACAACTAGAGCAGGAAAATTACTGCCTATAATAACTGGCACCGATACAATCTGCCTTTCCACTGACCAATGCAGGAATTTTTTATGCATAGGCTTGATACATGGCATTCTTGACATATGTGAAAACTGGAGCACTGGAATATACCCTATCAGGAGATCCCTTTGGCAGCAGTGCCACGCAGGAGTAACATACACACCCCCTGTTCCAGGTGCACCTGGAGAGGATCCCTGCCCTGGCTAAGGCAGGTGAAGCCAGTCAACTTTACCAGCCCAGATACCACCTGGGATTTTAAACAGAAATTGCTCTACATGCAGGAGGACCCTGAGACAGCTGCAATGGAGAGCCTTCAGCTTTGCTCCATGGACTCATCTTTACGGCTTCTGTTGAAATAAAATACTTGGAATTGTAGCTGCAAGTGTTTAAAATGTGGATGTCCACCAGTATGGTAATGACTGCCACTACAAGTCGCTGCAAAATTTCCAAAACAGTTTTCCAAATGCAGATGTATTTGGTCTCCATCACTGTTGACTCTCTTTCTCCCATGGCTCCCATTTCTGGCTGCTGGGACAAGGCAGCAGTCACAGCAGATGCCAGGCTGCCTGGCTGCCTTCTCCTCATGCCTGTGAAGACAGCAGCAGACCTGGCTAATGCACTGGGACCTTTAGCCCATCAGAAGCTTTTTTCCTGCTACAGGGCAACTTCACCAAAGGTCATATTCTTCTCATTGCTAACACTGGTCAAGAGAAATCTAAATTGAGCTTGGGAAAGCTGGAAATGCCATGCAAAATCCTGACACCAGGAGGGGGCTGTGCTTGTATCCATCCCCACCTTTCAGCAGAGGTCAATATTTGCTGTGGTAAAGGCAGGCAGCTTCTGCTCTGTAACCAGCACTCGCTGCCTCAAACCAGAGCTGAAGTAACATCATCCGAGCCAGCATGGCCCTTATTTCTTTCATATCCCCCTCGTCAACAGTTTGAAAATGAGATAGCTAATTTTGTGCCTGACAAGAAAGGACGGATCATTCTCTCAGATGCTGCTATCAGCAGAGTCAGTGCTGGTACACTCTCCGAGGGAGTCCCCAAACTACAGGTTACTGGCAGGCAGACAAACGCTCGCTGACAGCCATTTGTGACCAGCTATGAAACACCATCTGCTGTAGTTGGAGGGAAGGAACATATCCAGCAAGTGATACCACTGTGAGAAATGATTTTGTGTGTTGACACACAGCAGTCTTTAGATAGCCCCAAAGAATAAGCCTACTTTGTTTTTCCAGATTTGTGTATGGGGGAAGAAACATTTTCTCTTTTTGGGGGTCCATGGGTGAGACTTCCTGGATCTGTTTGCATGGGAGCCAGAAAAAGAAAGGGTTTGATATTTGTGTATTAACAGGTGTACTAAATACAACTGTGAGCTGAGCCAAATACATCTTTAGCAATGTTGTGTTGGGGGCTGAGGCACTATCTGACAGCTAAAACACCCGCTGGAGTGTGAATCTGCCGCAGACTTGCTTGTGACATTGGGCAAGCCTCATGCCTTCTTTTAGGACTTGGCTCTCAGTTTTGAGGAGCAGCAATAACACTTTTCTTCAAGTGAGTGTTGGAGGGCAAGGCAGTGTTTGTTCAGCGCTTTGAAATCCCTGGAGAAAGGAGATAAATAAATTTTATTAAACTTCAGAGACTGTTGTCTGGTTCAGAGGCTGTTAAGTGGACAAACACAAAGGCTTTACCTTCAGGATGTGGAGGGGAGAAAAAAAGCACAATGAAACAAGGCATTTTCAGACTTGTAAAGACATTCTTGAAAGTTTAAGTGGTTCAAGTGCACAAAAAGTACTCACATGTGTCCAAAATGCTGTCGAAAAGCAAAAGACTTCCCTTAGTAACTAACTCAGGCAGGAGATCCCAAAAGTGTCAGGAGAAGGGATGCTCAGCTCCTTCACAGGGGGAAGGAATCTTACTTGCTCATTAACATAAATAAGGCATGCAGCCAAAGGCATATGCCAACTCTTCCCTCTATGGTCAGAGAACAACGCTTTCATTTTTAAGAGTCTTAATAGTCCTGTGTCTCATGATTAAGTAATGAGAGCTGGCATCCAAAGTATCTGAAGTTCAGCTGATCTTGCATTATCCTTCTAGGCCCTGGCAGACTATAAACGAAAATATTTTCAAGTAAAGTATGCAGATGTAAAAATAAATAAAAGATGCATCTTAAAACAGTTGATAAGTCTTAAAGCAGAGAAATATCAAATTACTATGGCAGATTGTCACCTTATTTCTTTGAATTCTAGCAAAATTTTTAAAAACCGGTACATGTATAGATGATATTGCATTTTTATGTGGTTTTGTTTGTATACACTCATACATAGATACATGTATGTTTTTCATACCCCTTCTTTCTGATCTGGCCTGCATTTCTGTGAAATTGCAATGATAGTGGTGTTTGTCATCAGAGGCTTGCAAGGATTAAATACTGTTTTACTGTAGAAATTCTTTCTGAAGGTTAACACAGGATGTCTGGATTCAATCTCTTTAAGCCCATATTTATATATATATATCACATTAAATCAGCTACGGGAGGGCTTGATGCAGACCCTGTTGAAGTTGGAAACACAGTGTGCAGTGTCACCAGACGGGAACAGAAGGGTCTGGACTCCCTCTGGCTCAGGACTGGACCCAGAGGTGGCCTGTGGAAGCCCAAACCCTGCACATCCCCAAGGCAGATCGGAACAGGGAGCACAAGGGGGGCTGTAGCAGGGGCAGGGGAGAGAAGGCAAACCCACCTCCAGGGTGCAGCAGGCAAGGAGATGGGAGCACTGCCAGCCAGCTACAGGGGATGGAGAGAGAAAGTGGGAGAGACGAGGGCTTTCATGAAACCTTATTTATGATTTAAATATGCTGTCACTTGTGCCCATGCGATATGAAAACCAAATCTAAACATTTGTCTGTAGAATCAGGTGATGACTGGCCCTCTACTGTCTCAAGGGGGGCAGGAAAATGGTCCATGCACCTGCCACCTAATTCAGTTTAAAACCTGACACATTTACCAAGAGTGGGCTGGCATAATGAACTTCATTCATGCTGTCAGTGGAGTCAATAACTTATCCCCAACTGCTTTTGTCTCCCTGGCGGCAGTGCCTCTGATCGGGCTGAGGTACTTATTCAAGTAAAATTTATTTTCAATTGCAGGCCATAATACTACTGGCACAAGCCTTGCTTTGACAGAAGCTTTTGCTCAAGGCTAAACTATTGTTAAAGTTTGTGTCCATTGTCCGGGGTCTTTGATCTGTCAAAGCTGCTTAACAAGCTGGTTAAAAACTGTTTCAGATAACAGGTGTGTCCTTTGAGGATGCAGGGCCATTTTTCAACTTCTTTAAAAGACTAGTCCAGTAGCTGACTAAAATTTACATGCTGGTTGGTGGTGATATATGTAAAGCACTTTTAAAGCAAGAAATTCGATTTAGGGGTTTATTTCCCTGAACTTCCTTGTGGTTTGTTGTTGGTTTTGTTCTGTTTTGTGGTTTAGGGTTTTGGGGTTTTTTTCTGAGGAAGTAAAAAGATTTACAAGGTGTTTCTCTGTGGCCTTGGAAGTATTTAGCGGACAAATGACTGAGGTGCTAAATCTACCTGTGGCACTGCAATGGCACCCAGACCCAGTAAAGCCATGTTTGATGCAGCAAGCACCAGTGAACACAGCTAGGAGAAAGCTTATGTTTGAGAGAAGCAAAAGTGGGGTCACATGGGGCAGGCTTTGCTGGGGTAGGCTCACGGGGGGACACACCTCCCCTCCAAGCCAAAGCCTGCTGCAGTGCAACTGTGCTGCTCCAGCCCACCCCTGCCCCTCAGCTGGGTCTGCTACTGACTCTGACAGCCTGCAGCATGCTTAGCATCTACAGGATCTGCTCTTGCTACATAGAAAGCCCAATTTCTGAGAGAAGATCCCCTTCGTATCTTGGCTCCCCACTGTATAAGCCCAGCCATTCATGCATGGCCAATGGCCTGAAAAAAATTTCCTTTGAATGGTCCATATGTCAGCTATATTCTTCAGGATGTGCGAAAAATAGTTCCTCCCCTTCACATATGTTTTAAAATACTACTGACGTCCTGAGGGATCTAACCAGTTTTAACCCAACCTAGTTGGTTTTGGCTTTTTGTGGGAAAAAAAAAAAATCAAAAAACATGTCCACAGTAATTCTGAAATGCGTGGAGCTGGCCTAAAAGTTTAGGGAAAAGGGGGAAGGGAAACTCACTGTATGTGCACTGTGTGTGTTAGGGAGGATGTGGAAGGAAGGGAGAATGAGCATCTTCAGGGGTCATTTCCTAATCTTTGGATCAATACCACCTAATTGTGGAGCTGCTGCTACTAGGATTTTGGACCAGACCAAGAATTTCCGTGCCTTTCCAAGTTCCAGTTGAGCACATCACCTGAGCAACCAATCAGCCATAACTTCCAAACCTGTGTGTATCTGCAAAGCCCTGTCAGAGGCCAAGGAGTGAATTGAGGTCAGCGCTGCAATTAGAGGTGCCTTGTACACCCCCAGCCTGCTGGCTGCAGGCTGCTGCACAGCTCCCCCAAGTTCTCCACAGATGTACAGAGGGTGCAGATCCCTGGGAGGCTCACTTGCAGCTCTGGCCAGGCAGCTCTGGTTGTACACTATATCGAGCATCTCTTTGCAGGCAGTCCCTGCGGTGCCCAGCGCTGGTGGGCTGCAGGGTCTCTACAGGAGGGACCTGAGAAGAGGAGGGGCAGACAGCATCCTCACAGGCAGCTCCATAACCAGGGACAGATCATTAATAAAACGTGGTGTTTAGGAAACACCTGCCCATCTTTGACCTGCAGGAAATAAGCACCTTCAGCAAGTGAGTGCGAGGTCATCTTCAACAGAAAAATAAGAGCTGAAACCTCCCCTTATACAGCAGGAGAGCTCTGAGACTTACTCTCCTCCTTCCCCTGAGCTGCACCCATCAGCTCCCCTTGCTGGAGAAGTTTGCATACCTTGAGAGATAAGCACAACAAACTGAAATAACTTTGCTGAAAAAGTGAGCCTGCTTCCTAGGCACATTTTTCTCAAACAAACCCATCTGTACCAAAAATCTGTTGTCAGCTTGTTAGTTCAAGGAAGCTGGTGAAGAAAACAAGCACTTTGTCAAATGTAGTAGTTTTATGAACGTCCCTAAACTGAATTGAGAATGAGGGTGAAAAAGCAAAGCTTTTCAAATACCACTCAGCTATGCTCACCATTAGGAGCATCACAACTGTTCAAAGATTACTTTGGCTTGTGTCTGTGCCATCAACTGGCTTCAGAGATATGTTTAGAGCAATTCATTTTCAGCATTCAAACGTAGCCAGAAAGATGTGAGATGGAGGACAAATTCCTTTTGCAAGGCTGCCTCTAAGCAAAGCTGCCCATGACTTTACTGGGTGAAGCATCAGCTTCATCAGCTGCTACATCAGCTACAAAATGTTTTCAGCACTCTAGTGACCAAGTCGGTGTCTGCAGGCAGGTTAAAGGCCTCAGTGAGGTAAAGACCTGTTATTGACCAAACACAATAAGGCAAGTCTTCACTTTCTCTATCATCTAGATTAAAACATTTTCTTCTCTGTGAAGAAGGATGTAGAGAAATCACCTAGTCTCACTTCTTCTCTGCATTTTTCTGAGGTAAATTATCAAACGTGATTGGTTTTAACAGCGGGATTTCCTTTACCCATTATGATCCAAGGGGTATCTTCAACGCTGTGTTGAAGCATAGAATAAGGCCCTGTTTTGATCTCTCCAGTGGGAAGAGTGTCACAGTTGTGAACTGCTATTCACACACTTCTGGGGAAAATGTGAAAATTGTATATAAGGTAGCCCAAGGACTCCAAACCACTTTAACATTACAGCCCTCTTTAATATTACCATATAATTGTGACTTGCAAAGTAAAATAAGAAGATGCTGTAAAGTGGCCAGTGTCCAGTGAGGCCACCAGACTATTACAGGAGGGTATCTGTAGCTATTATTTGTCACTAGCTGTTATTTATATTGCACACGATTCAACAGATGGTCGGGCAGATGCAATGGCAAGGTGAGACAGCCACAGCAGCGAAGGCTGGAATAGAAGATGCTGCAGCTGGAGGAAGAGGGCTGCCCATGGAGAGAGATGGATGGAGCTGGTGGTCGGGTGAGGGGATGAGCAGGAGATGTTCAAGCAGCTGAACCTGACAGTGTCAAAGAAAGGGTCACCTGCTGACTGTGGGGCCCTGCAAGGTGTGGGACATGCTGGGGTCTTCATGGGGGCAGGCCAGGTAAAAGAGCCTGACCCAAAACGACCAAGAGAGAAGGAACTGAAATGCTGATACTGCATTGACAGGAGACTGTCCTTCTGCTGTATTGCTGGAAACAGAGTTAACCCCAGAGGTCTAGGATAAAATCCACTTGGGCAGAAGTGAAGAAGCAATCAGTGCTGATCTGGTTCAGGGTATTTAGTTAGTGCTGGCTTTGTCAGTAGGCAGGATTTGGGGCAGAAACCTTGGACACAAAGACACTGTAAAAAAGTGCTGTGACTCAAAATCATGGATGGCGTGCTGCCAAACTGATGAAATGCATCGGTGGGAAGAAAAAAACCCCACTGCAACATTTTAGGAAACAAAATAAAAAATTGAAAAGTAAAGTTTTCTCCTTGGATTATAGCTTTGTATTGATAAGTGGAAATATGCTGAAACAAGTGAAGGACAGGGCACTAAGTGCAGCTTGCCTGGTCTAAGCAGGTGAAAAGAAGAGGAGATAAGTCCCAGGGGAAAGCCCTAAGCCTCTCATTCAGCCTGTGCTTGGAACCACTTCTACCACAAGGTATGTGATTCCTACATAGCAGAAAGCCAAAGCTCCCTGCTTTCACCAGCTTCTTATGAATTTGGGAGTGGGTTCATTTTTCTTGGTGGAGATTTGATGATGGACGAGGATGGACTGTCTCTGGACATATGAAGAATTCTGATACTGAGGGCTATTTTATGCCTATGTGTCATATTTATGAACTGAAAAAGTGGCTGTCATGGGCATCTTTTGCCCCATGCTGATGTGAAACCCAGAAGAGAGGAAGGATTTCTTGCACATGGCACAAAAGTGGACATTCTTTACAGTTTCATAGTTCAATAAACCAATCATGCGCAACTGGGAAAAGCTAAACAGAGAAAGCAAAAAATAATGGAAACAAATCAAATACTGGGGACCTTGATCGGTTAATAATTCTGATAAATATCTCACTTCACAAAGAAAATGTATTCTCCTTGTAGTATGGAGAGAAAGAGATGACAACAAGGGCAAAAGCTTTCTGTAGGGAAAAAGACTGAGACTACATCTATACAAAACATGCCTGTGACCATTACCTAGCTCTGAAGCCAACTGGCACAGACTGGCGTGTGTCCACATTATTAAATTCTTGCTTTCCAGGCAGTGTGGCTGAACACAAATTGCCTGCTGGGATTGGCCTTTGGCCTATGCTATCCCCAAACCATGCCTGGGAAATGTTCAGGAGAGTGCTAGCTGCCTGGAGCCAAAACATGCCAGGAACTGTTGTAACAATTTGACTCTATAAATAATTGAGCTACAGTGCCTGAAAACATTATGTAGCATTGGTTAATTTACTAGGAGAAATGAAGTCCATGATTCTAGCTTGGAATGGAAATCTTGGACATCTTGTAGAACCGTGAGAAATGGAAAACCCTAGAGCACCCAACAGACACAAGAAAGTGCTGATGTGAGGCAGGCAGGCATCCACAGCTGCACTTAAGACAAATAAGAAAAAGCTCATATCCTGGCACAAGTAATGGAAGGATGAAGTAGTGGAATGCACATCTACACCTCTGGAAAGAGCGAATGGACCATGCTGGAGCAACTAGGGAAAAACAAACCAGGAAGATCCTGAAGCTTTGAAAACACTCTGCTCAAGTGCTTTTGCAGAGCATACCTCATCCTGCTTCAAAATTGAACACAACTAAACCTCCCAAAGATACTCAGTGAGAAAGAAAAAGGGGTCCATGCACTGCTAACAGATACAGTCTCAAGGCCACAAGGAGCAGGTGGCCCAGAGATTAGTGTGGTCAGGAGCCTGCTCAGGAAGCACCCTCCAAAATACATGGAGCCCACATGCCTGAAGGTTGGCTGGGCTACAGGCGCCTCAGGAGACAGTGGTCACAGCAGCCATTTAGGGAAGCACACTGAGAGAAGGGGAGGCAGGGCAGGCAGCACGCAGCAGCTCACAGGAGCTCTGCAGACCGCTCCTGCAGGCAGCAGGGACTCAGCTAGAGCCACCCACAGGCACAGAACAGCTGCCCCACAGTAACTGCTCTCCTAATCGCCTGCAAAGGCAGCGTGCATGTGGCCAGACTTCAGTGACAAAGGTCTGGAAACTGCTGCCTCCACCTCCCATGGAAATGAAGCCTTCAGACCCTTCTGGTTGAGGTCCTTGGCCAATTCATGAGACTCAGAGATGTTCAGGCACTGGTAAGAGTCTGGGCCTTTGCGTGGAAGTGTGTACATGGTTTCTAGTCCTGGCAGGTCTGTGTCTGAGATATTTGTACCCCACTATAAGCATCATTTGCATGGAGTGGTGTCCAAACTCAGTTCTCATTGTGCTCAAGCAAAGCATCATGCCACCCATGGCCACCACTGTTGTGACTGATTTCTGTCACTATCACTTGCAGTTCTAGGAGGCAAGCCAAGTGCTGAAACTGGGGATAGAAGCTCTCCCAGTAAATGTTTCAAGCTGCCTTTCTCCTAGTGCCTGAAAATTCAGTTGCTGGGTAAAGATCTGACAGCACAGGCCACAAAATCCACCATGGCCAATTCCCCTGCAAAGCATGAGGTAGGGCAGCACAAGGCACAAACTGCATGTGTAGTTGTCTACTTCCTGTACAGCACTTGACAGATCTTTGTTTATCAACAAAAATAAAAAAGTCAGGAAAGAGGATGTTTCATGTGGTCATGTTATTGTTCTTCCCCTGACCCCATGGATGATGGCTTGCAGCTCCCTCAGGTTGAAGGTCAGGTTTTGTAAAATAAGTTTTGATTAGTTGTGAAACATTTCTCTGCTTTTTAAAAAAATACAAATTAAATCTCATGTTTTTTCAGGGAGACAACTAACAATTTACAGCTGAAACACAGCAAAATAGCACCTGGTGTGTGATAGTCAGAGACACTGGGTAGAAAGCAATTAAAAGAAAAGTAAAATAAATTAAAAAGAAAAGAGTACACACACAAGAAAAAGCCCACAAAGAGTAAGTATGCAGAAAAGTAATTTAGTATTTCCAAAAACACAATCCATTTTTTATAACACACACATCAACTTCCTTCCATGAATAATTTGTAAATATTTCCTCTGGTGGTGTGACTAAAGCACTGTTGCACTCTTGTGTACATCTCTGACATGGGAGAGAGTTTTCTGGAGGTGATAAATGCATTCAGAGATTGCAGTTCCATTCCTTCCCTGCTTTGTGGGGACTCTGTTGCCTATATCTTAAAAATTTAGTCTTACCTGCTTTTATTAGCTTACAAGGCATTAGGACCAGGCCCTGTGCAAATCTCTTGTTTTTCAAGGGATCCATTAATTTCTGAGTTCTGCATCTCCACAAATCGTCTTTACCCTAAATACTAAATCACTGCATTTCTTGTAGTTTTTCCCTTGCTCATCTGGCACCCCCTGATTTTGCATTGCCAGGTAACTTTCAAGATGTACGTGTCAACAGCCACAACACTTTGGGAAAAAGCAGACAAACATAAAAATATTAAATTAAAATATAGATCTACAGGTTTTTTACCAAGGCTATATAGAAGCCTATCCTGAATCTAACACAGTTCAGAGGCTTGGGGGATCTAGGCATAGATTTTGGTCACACAGCTTCAACTAACGATATTAACTTTTAACTTGTTTCCATCAGCCAAACTTAACTCTTCTGCACTTGCACTGTGCTTATCTAGGTGCCTGCTTCAGTGTAATCTCAAGCAAAAAGGGTTTGTTTCAACTTCAGAAGAGAGAAATGAAAGGCATGAGCAAGAAGATTTTGGGGTTAAGCAAGCTACAGGCACTTCCATTCACCCTTCTGGTGTCTTCAGTTCAGTGTCTCCAACTCAGCAGTTTTTGGATGCTGAGCAGCTGTTGGATGGGAGCACAGACATGGATACAGCTCCATCAAAAACTGTATCATCTCCCTGATGTGATGTAAGATTGGCAATTCCATTTTGTTTTATTCATTTGACCCTAAAACCTTTTATACCTTTAATCAAACTGATTATTTGAAAAAACAGAGAGCACAAAATTATTAACAATTAAACAACAATTAAGTTTCTTTGTTTAAAAAGTGGTTAAGCAGTTGGGGGAAGATCCTTCTGTAAAAGTTGGGGTGGTTTTGTTTTGTTTTTTCTCTTTGGTTAAAGTGTAGCTTTTTACTCAAAGATTCCAATATGCAGATTTTTTTTTTGAGACCTTTTTGTTCTTTACTCTGTTTCCCTATTTAAAATGCATTAAGGTGGGACTTAGGGATATGGTTTAGTGGTGAACTTGGCAGTGTTAGAATTATGATTGGACTGAGTGGCCTTAAAGATTTTTCACAACTTGTTTTTCCTGTGATTCTATGATTGTAAGGCTCAATTCAACTACTTAAACATAGGTATTTACTGCCTCTGAGATGCCCAAGGACGTCTCACCTGACGTGTCCTGCTGGTCCAGTAAAATGTGAGTGTTCAGCAGGTTCTGGGTCAGTTTTAGGCAGTAGAGTGTGAATGTCTCTAGGTGTTTCTAATACACTGAAAGCAAAGCAACCAACTCAAATCCTTCAATTACACAGAACTCCAGATAAAAATATCTGCTTAAATTTTAGTATTTAGCTTCTACTTAGCTACTAGTTGGCTGCTTCTGTTTCAGACCTGAGAAGGGGTTTTTGTGCCCCCAAAGTACCCATTTCCGCCTCTCAATCTTGCCCCTTTGTTTTCCCTGGCAACAGCATGAGATCATCTTCTGACAGCACTTTCCAGCTGAAATCCACACTTCTGCAGGAGGGAAAGTGGGGTTTCAGAGAATAGAAAATACAAAATTAAATACGTTAGGAGCAAGTAGGACAATACAAAAGAAAGTTGGAGGGAGGCAGAGCAAGACACATGCATTTTAAGAGACACACATCCTTAATAAACTCCTTATTAAACTCCCAAATTTTACTTGGAAAGTAGGCCCCAATCAGGGCAGCTGGGCAGGCAGACAAAGTCTGGACTTAGGGCAAGGGGTAGCAACCTATTTTAAAGTATTACTCTTTTTTTTTTTTGCCATTTCATTTTTTTCCCTCTGTGACTTCAAAGAAAAACGATTTGCTCATTTGGTAATAACTGATGGGAACTGTGAATTACTGAGCAAGGCCCCCAGCCTAGTGTTTATCTCCTTGCCAATAAATCTCTAAACTGAAGCAATGAAGCTAAGTACTGCTGCTATTTCTGCATTTTATTTCCATATTAATCAAAACACAAGCCTTCCCCCCACCTCTTCCCTGGCCCCACGTAGCTGGAGAAGAGGTGTGAGGGGACTCTCTGGGTTGGACTTGTCAGGTGGGGGGTCTGGTGGGTTGGGAAAGTGGGGGAGAAAAGAAACCCCACAACTTAGAGAGTGGAATACCTGTGCCTGGTGTTTTGGCTTCAAATTTGTGGCGGAGGAGGAGACAGAGGCAGAGGGGTCCTTCCCCATGGGAACTAGGAAGCACTGGGAAGGGAGAGGTTGTTGCTTTCCCCTGAGACAAGGAGCAGCACCTGCCTTCTCCACAGCACAGCTGTGCTGGGAACCAGTGGTCAGCAAGGGGATGCACAAGTGAAAACCAGAGGTGTCCATCCACCTCTGATTTATGTTTATTATTTATCTTTATCTTTATCTTTATCTTTATCTTTATATTTATGTGTGTGTACTCATAAATGTATTTTATGAATGTGCACACAGATATTACTTGTTTTTGTGGCGGAAACGAAAGGAACCAGAGGGTGGATGCTCCCAGGTTCTGCCACCATCAGACCTTTCCTTCTTTCCTATTTCTATCCCTCAGCCACCTTCCCCTCCTCCCTTTTTAAAAATTTCTGGTTTATTTATTTCTCATGTGTGTTTGTGAAGGGAAACCCTCCCAAGGAAAATCCACAGTTCCCCTGTCTGTCCCCATGGGCAAGTCTCTGAAGTTGTTCAATTGTTGGTTGGTCAGTTATTCTTTTGNATGTCCCCAAAGAGTCCTTTTGCTGAGGCAAGGGGCCCTCTGTCCCCAGGACCGAAGGGGCCGAGCGATGGAGATGCTTCGGGGCAAGGCAGCACTGCCGGGGACGGCGGCGGGTCCGGGTACCCGACTGCCGACTCCTGCACGAAGGGGTGACTTCGTTCTGCCATTTACAACCCAGCCCCGTCCAAGGCTATCCCGCTTGCCCCACTCCGAGGGGGCCGAGAAAGATGCGCAGCCGGAGAGGATGGGGGCCCGCATGGATCCGTGGCTTTGAGCCGTGTCAGCCCCGCATGCAAGGTGCGTCGGGCTGGCTGAGGAGGCGCCGGC